>LZPO01027513.1:78581-94420 GCA_001675575.1 Neotoma lepida | reverse complement strand
TCTCTCTCTCTCTCTCTCTCTCTCTCTCTCTCTCTCTCTCTCTGTGTGTGTGTGTGTGTGTGTGTGTGTGTATAATGGTATTTTCATGCCTTCCAGTTTCTATATGGAGAACAAATGACCCTATACTGAGCTTCTTCACAGAGATACATTTCCAGCAAGATGCAAATCAAAACTGTTTTATGATTATATGTTTTAGGACAACATAATATATTATATACTATGTTTTCCATATGGTATATCATGGCAGCTCCAAAAGAATTAATGNGTAAAGGATCTAAAAGGCGACAGCATAGGAAGTAGTGCCAGATATGATGTTTCATGCTCACTTCCAATGACTAGAAATGTGTAGTTTGTGGTTTTAATCTTTAGATGCCACCTTGCTCATGTGATTCCATTTGATCCTATTCTCTTACAGATAGGTTACTATTCCCATTCTGTAGACTATAAAACATCCACCTCGGTGTTAAATGGCTTGGGNAAGCTTTGTAGAGGAGTCAGGATTAAAGTCAGGCTGCCTGGCTTGAGCCTTCTTCACCCACTGGTCTCCCAGTTTCCCCCTTTGCCCATGTCCAGTTTGGTCTCCAACTGGAAGTCAAAGTGATGCTTTCAAGGTGTACATCAGCCCAAGAGCCCCCGGTATCCTCCCAGACTTCTGTTGGTTCCCGACTGTAGTGTAAATCAATGCTGAGTCCTTGTAGTAGTCTATAGGTCCCTGGATGCTCTCATCTCTGGCTGTTTCTGCCTTCTTCACCTTCTGCTTTCCTTCTTGCTCATTATTCTCCAGCCTTTTTGGACTTTCATTTCTTAAGGTAGAGAACACTTTCACACCTTGGGGTCTTTTAGGTACTATTTCTTTCTAGGATGCTCCCCATTCATGTGTGGCAAGCTCCTTCTCATCACTTGTGTCTCAGCTCAAATAAGAAAGCTGTTCCTTGATTTTCCCAAGAGAGCACCCTTAGCCCCTGTAGCCCCCCACTGCAGTGTAAAGCATGGATCAAAGCGCACACTTCAGTAAGCAGGTGTATTGATATTGGTTTAAAAGATTTTGCCACAGTGAACCTGCAACCTGAGGGAAGGCTGGGGGCAGGTTGTCCTTCAGCTGTGTACAGCTTGTTATTTCTCTCCAGTGCTCAAGAGAGATCATGAATTTTTATGTATATTNTCAGGTGAACATGCTTAGCATTCACAGCTAGCAGCACCCTGTTTTATTTTTCCTATCAGTTTTATGACTTTCAGATTAATCAATTTGTTTATTTATTTCATCTCCCTTCACTGTAGGCGGCCAACTTTGTTTTGCTTATTCTTGTATTTCCTGCACTGGCTAAAATAGCATATGGCACTCAGAAGGCAGTCAGGATATGTGTGTTAAGACAATGAGGCCTCTCTTGTCAAGAACACAGTAGTTGGAAGAGGAACTGGCTAAGGATTCCTGATAAAATCGAGGCACCAGGCAGAAGAAACAATCTCACAGTTGTTGATAGGATACCTTAAATTTTAACTATTTTAGAGCTTTAAACTGCTGCTACCAGCCCAGAAATCAAGTAAATGCAATAATGTGCCATTATTTTTGCAAAAATCAAATTCGTAGAAAAATCAGTATATTTAAATGTCAGGAGGTCTGTGGAAGTTCCAGCTAAAGTCAGTGATTGTAAATTCATACTATTTACTTAATATTTAACACTAAAGCCAAACGGCAGAAATTTACTGGGATAATAGCTTCCATCCTTTCAGGAATATAGTCTCACCATGCCACNGGCATATTATACTCCTCTTTTTTTCCCCTGTGTGTTTCTGCATCCCATAAATTTCAGCTCTTGGTCAGTCATTAGCTGAATGAAGGTCAAACCTTCTAGCAGCCATAACCCCACCAACACAGCTCTCAGCCTGACAGCAAACCAAGGTTTGCCCCTCTCTTGGAAAAACCACAGAGGCTCNAGAAGAATCAATGCCAACAACAAAGCTCTGCCCTGGTGATTCATCTTGGTTGTTAATCTGACCGGCTCTAGAATCAACTCAGAGGCAAGCTGCTGGGCACACCTGTGAGGAATCTTCTTGATTACCTTAATTGAAATAAGAAAATGCACCTTAAATATGGGCCATACCACATTGCAGATTGGAAGGAAAAACTTTTGGTTTTTGCTTGCTTATCCTTGTGTCCTGCTCACCAACAGTGCCCATCTGCCCTCTGACTGATGCTACTATCTTCCATTGTCATTGCTATGCTCACTGGTGTGTGTATCTACCCTGCTCACCAGCAATGCCNATCTACCCTCTGACTGATGCTACTATCCTCCATTGTCATTGCTATGCTCACAGCTATGCTACCAGCACACAGATGACACTGGAACCCAGCTTCTTCGGTCTTGACTGAATACCAGTGACTTTCTAGGAATCCCCCAGGCCCATGGGGCCAGATTGGGATTGGGCCAGATTGACTGGGAAGCCACCAGTTCTCAGTACCTCTAGTGTGAAGACAGCCAAGACTGCATCATGTAAGTCAACCTAATAAATCCCCTTTTAAAGTGCATTCAGTCTACTTGTTCTGCACCTCTAGAGAACCCCAACTAACAATATGCTAATAAGAACATATTACATTCCACCTGTCGAATTTTTTCTTTGTGAGTTCTATCCTTATAAAACACACACAGACACAGACACACACACACACAGACACATACTTGCCATGGGAATTTGTTTTTCCTCCATTTGAAATTTTTTCAATGACTCATCCACCTACCTAGTCCTTAATTCACCCACTACACACTGAAACAGACAGCACAGCCCCCTTTTAGATACCACCTATCTTGCCAAGTTGGCAAGAAGCATTCATACAACACCATCTAAATTGCTACTTCAGCTACAACTATTATCTTGGGAAGCTGGGAGGCTGAAGAGCTTCCCAAATCATTGGTCCAGTTGCCAGCCTGGCTGTGCTTTGATCCGGTGCCANGTGAGGGGATCTACATGGTATGGGCCTTTTCATTCTTCAGTACCGATTGCTTGGAAATAGCTTCTGGTCTTCTGGGGGCAGTGCCAGAAGATCAGGGACATTAGCAAGAAACAGTCCTAAGCTGTGTCTTCAGGAGCTCTCTGCAATTGGTTTCCAAGTGAAACATGCCGTCAATCAGCCTTTACTTTTGGATGAGGGAACCACACAGCACAAGTTACTGACTTCCCTCCACTGAGGAACGAGGAATTTCAAATTACCTGAATCGATTGCTGGTTAAAGGGACGTAGCTTTTGCCTATCTGGAAAATCAAGGAGGAAGGAAAAGAAATGGAGCAATTAGATTGTGTAGGGGTTCTCCCGAATGAGGGTCACTGGAGTTGTGTTTTGTTTGGATTGGAAGTTAAAATCCAGGACTGGGGAGATGGCTCAGTGTTTTAAAGCATTGGCTGCACAAGCATGGANGTCTGAATTTGGACTCCCCAATNCTCACATAAAAACTGGGCATGACGGTATATGTCTGTAGCCCCACTGCTGGGGCAGTGGAGACAGGCAGATCCCTGAGCTTGCTGGCCAGTCTAGACAAATCAGCGAGCTTCTAGTTCCGTGAGACCTTGTCTCCAAAATAGTGCAGAGGACTAAGAAAGATTCTTAATGTCAACCTATGGCTTCTGCACATACACATGAGTGGACACACTCACACACATGTGAGAGGATGCATTTGTGTGTAACACACACATATACATACACATGACACAAGTCATAATCCTTCCAGGCTCTGCTAAGGGCAGAAGCCAGTTTTATTTATTTACTTACATTTATTTTATTTTCTATCTATCTATCTATCTATCTATCTATCTATCTATCTATCTATCTTGTGTGTGTGTGTGCACACGTACATGCATGTGCATGGTGCTAGGGCACACCTGTGAAGGTCAGACGAGAACAACTTGTGGGAATTGCTTCTTTCCACCACACTGATATTGTACCAAGGTCATCAGGCTTGATGGCAGGTGTCTTTATCTGCTGAGCCACCTTGCTATCCCTGAAAGCCAGTTTTAGAGACAGCACAGTTTGACATGTTCTTTTTGACAATAGTTTGAAGTTATCCTTTCCCTTGGGTCTCCTTGATATTTCTCGTATTTAAAACATTCCCCAAAGACCTATATGTGGAAGGCGTGGTCCCCATCTTGGCACTGTTGGCAGATTATAGAACCTTTAACCTTTAAGGTAGGGCTTAATGGGAGGTTTTAGATCATTGGGATATGCCTGTGCTTCCTTCTTTTGTTTTTTGTTTTTTTGAACTTCCTGTCTACCATAAATAAGGTGGGCACCATGCTCTCCCATGTACTTCCTGCGCTGATGGGCTGCCTCACCACAGGCTCAAAAGCGACAGGCCAGTTGACCATGTATTGAAACNGCTAAAACTGTAGCCAATATAAACCTTTTCTCTCTGTAAGTTGACTGTCTCAGAGATTGCAGCACAGTTCCGGGCAGCTGATGAGCACACTCCTCTGGGGGCATATCCTCTTAGCTGCATTCTTGCTGCCGTGACAAAATACCTCCTAGGCAGCTTCAGAAAGGAGGGATTGAGGACTCAGGAGGTGGCTCAGTGGGTAAAGTGCTTGCCACAAAAACATGAGGACTACATTAGAGTCCCCACTACTCGTGTGTGGGCATGGTAGCCTACCGGTGATACCAGCACTTGGGAGGCAGAAGCAGGGGGTAAAAAAACAACCTGGTTAACTAGACTCACTGAGGTGAGCACTGGGTACAGCAAGAGAGACTGTCTTGGGAAATAATCAATTGGGAAAGACATCTCACCTCCACCTCTGGCCTCCATATGGCGCCCCCGACATATGCACCTATACACATATGAACACATAAACATACAAAATAAAANAAAGGTTTGTTTTAACTTATGGTTTGAGGAGATGCATACAAACCAGCTCTCTCCTTTTTGTCTTTGTGTTCAATCTTGTTTTATACCAGTCCATGGGGTGGTACCACCCCCCTTCAGGGTNCATCTCTTCTTCATATAAACTTTCAGGAAACTAAATGATACACCCAGAGGTGTGACTCATAGGTGATTCCAAATCCAGTCAAATTGACAAAGAAGATTAACCCTTAAGATGTGAGTAAAAGCCTATAACTAAGGGCCCAAGGAGGGCCTTGCTTTCTGCTCTCCACTTGACCGAGAATCTGCTTCCAACATAGAAAGCAGATGCCATTTCAGGAAGTGTGCACAGTATCCCACCATATCCTTTATCTGGATTACTTCCCTATATTAGCCAATCACACCGGAAGGAATGGCAGAAAGAAAAGGAATGTAGGACTATGTATCCTCCCTTTCCCTTTGAATGGGTAGACTGTATACACGATCTCGAGGTGGAAGCAGGTGTTGAGCTGACTGCATCTGACATCGTCTCTATTCTGGGAAGAAAAAGTATTACTGCACTGAAGACCTCTGCAGCAGGGATTGCCTCATTTCCAATGTGTAACACGAATTGCTAAATGGTCTTATAATAAAAAATTCGGAGCCAAATATTGAGGTGAAAGCTGCAAGATCAGAGAAACAGAACAAGCCAGCCACGTTCTTACCTCTGCGAAATCCTCAGCCTCAAGACTGTGAGTTCCTGTTTCCTCATGCCTTATATACCTTTTTCTGCCCTGCCATCTTACTTCCTGGGACTAAAGGTGTGTGTCACCACTGCCTGGTTCTGTTTCTCTCATGTAACCCAGTATGGCCTTGGATGGATCTCTGCCTCCTGAGTGANAGGATTAAAGGTGTGTACCACCACTGCCTGGCTTCTATGTCTCATCTAGTGGCTGGCTCTGTCCTCTGATCCCCAGATAAGTTTTATTGGGGTGTACAATATATCACCACACCGATGTGGCCTTAGTTAAAAGCCCTTGTGTTTTAATTAAAGCTGGCATTTTAGAGATGAACAGTAGTAAGAGGATGAGGGAGAGAAGGTTTTGTTTGTTTTGCTTTGCTGCATGGCATTTCTTACAAAGATGAGCAGTAAAATCCATTTCTCTTAAGAGCGTTTTAAGACCAACATGACTTTCAAGGAACAAGGACCGTGCGTTTTATGAGAGGGAGAGGGGGAAGGGAAATGGGAGGAGGAGACTGTAGAAGGTAGAATAAAGCTTTCTCTTTTGACACACTTTAACAGAACATTTGTTTTCATTTTTGGACAAGAATCCTACATTTTCATTTTGCACAAGGTCCTCAAATTATGTGGCTGGCCCTGACCCCAGCTCTAACAGAGCCTCTGCTCTTTGCTCCCAGCACAGTGCCAGTTGTCCCTCAGGGCACAGTTAAGGGCAGNATCCTCAAAGGGAAGGCAGAGGCACCAGCACCCCTCAGGCATAATGATGTCACTGTGGCTTCTACAAGAAAAACCCCAGCAGCAGCTTTACCTCGGTCTCCATGGAAACGGGTAATGGATTAACAATGAAAAGTTGAAACATCTTTCTAGGGACCTGCTTCTAGGAGGGAATCTTCTAAACCTATTCACTAAAATATGTTAACAAATGTCGCCTGCCACTCTCCTGGCAGACATAAGGGGGCATAGATCCATCCTGTACTTCAGAGAAGAGATGCAGGACCCAGTGCAAAATGAAGCAGCTTTCCTTTCTTTGAGTCTTTCCATTCAGGAACTAAGATAAGAGAAACCAGATCCAACCCACTGCATTCCAGCCTCAGCCCGCTCAAGGTTTTTGACAAACACATGACATTAAGCTTTCTCATTCCTAGATTTCTTAGAGTGTACTTTCTTATTTGCTTTGATCTGAAAATTAAAACCTTTTGGAAGGTTTATTTATTGTTTAGTCTAAGCTGGACTTGGAAGATCTCTCTCTCTCTCTCCCTCTCTCTCTCTCTCTCTCTCTCTCTGGTCTGCATATGCAGTGGGACATGGTGAAGAAGTTCACTCCTATTAGAGCCTCAGAGTACCATCTATGGTGAAGGAAGGGGCAGCTCAGCGTGAGTGAGCAGCAGAAACCTCTGCTGGGCCAGCTGAACTGGTGCTTCCTCTCTGGCTATGACTGAAAGCCACAGCTATTCTGATTAGAATAGGAGTAAGAAACTTCATCCTTCGGATGCCAGGCTGTAGCGTAGTCCTCGTCTTGCCCTTGGCCAGAAGCTGAAATGTCTTTGGTTTTGTCTTGACCAGAGGCAAGAAATGCCAGAAGGAACTTCTCCTTTCTTATATCTCTACTCTACATGAACAACCTGCCTGGATGCTGCTACCCATGAGGGTGTGAAGGATACTCCAGTCTAGACACCAGTCCCTTCTGGTGAACAACTTTGGAACTGGGTCTCTGGATTTTCCTGGTGAAAGTAGTTGTATCTGGTACCCAATTTCAGCTCATCTCCTAAATGACTTTAGGCTCTTAACTCTTGAGGGGGGAATGTTACTGGGACAGTCGCCTTGGAGGCCGTTGAGGGTGGACTCTACTTCCTGTTTCCCTGGTAATGCTAGAAAGGTAAATAGCAGCCTTGCTACTCCTGAGGCCTAGTGGTCTAAAGAATGGAATACTTCTGGCTTTGGGTGGAGACAAGACAAGACACAGATTAGAACACTACCTATGTTGTTTCTTGCTTTAAGAGTTAATTTAGCTGAGCCTATCAATCACCCGGCCAGGAGTCCATCTCTCAGGAAATCTGATTCATCTGAAGACTTTCTAAAAGGAGGGGAATAGTTATTATCCCTTAATGAGATGATGTACTTATCCTCACAAGTCCTTTCTCTAGTGTTCGGTTCTCAACCTTCCTAATGCTGTGACCCTTTAACACAGTTCCTCAGGTTGTGCTGACCCCCAACCATAAAACTATTTTTGTTGCTACTTCAAAACTGTAATTTTGCTACTGTTTTCAATCATAATATTAATATCTGTGTTTTCCAATGGTCTTAAGCTACCCGTATGGAAAGGTTGTTCTACCCTCAAAAGGGCTTATGGCCCACAGGTTGAGAACCTATGCTCTAGGCAGAGTCTGTTCCATGCAGCCAGCCTGCTTTTACTCAGAAAAGCATCACTTCTCTTTTCCTTCTCTCCTTTTCTTTAGGAGCTGGCCCAAATCCTAAGCATGCTTTCCATGACACCTGGGCTTTCTCACTCNTTTTTTTTCAATGTCACCGTCTCTCCCTTTTTTGCCATGTAGTCACTGGGCAAGCTAACTTTGTTGAAAGTTAACCCAACTTCAAAGGCGTAGCTTTTTCTCCTCTTCGCCATCCCCCTCCTCCTGGAGCTGCTGAGGTTCACAGCTCACCCACCTTGTTGCTCTTTCTCAAACTCTAATAACGTTGTCTTTGAGCTTTCTTCCTAGTACATTTCTTTTTTATTTTTTGGTTTTTTGAGACAGGGTTTCTCTGTGTAGCTTTGGTGCCTTTCCTGGAACTCCCTCGGTAGCCCAGGCTGGCCTCGAACTCACAGAGATCCGCCTGCCTCTGCCTCCCGAGTGCTGGGATTAAAGGCGTGCGCCACCACCGCCTGGCCCTAGTACATTTCTAAAGTCTTTCATTAACGAGACTAAGAACTCCCAAAGGGAACCCCAGTTTTCCCGCTAACATTATAAGGAGTGATGAATCATCTCCCAAAGAAATGCTTGAGAAACCTCTCCCCATGAATTTGGGGTAGCTGGCTTCTATTTTCAAGAATGACAATTACTGTATAGCAGGAGTCAAGGGCTGTCAAAGTCATCCCTGTTCCTGGGACCTGGACATCTTCATCTCCCAGTCACCCTAGATTCCATTCCGGGTGTAGCTATGGAAATGGAGGCAATCAGATAGACCTTCTTATAAAACCTGCCTTAGTCCATGGCATGAGCAATATTGTGCCATCAAACATAACAAAACAAAATGTAATCTTTCCTTTAGCTTTCCAAAGGGTGACATGCCAGGGCTTTGGTGTGCATCTGAGCGTCTGCCCTGCAGGAGCACTGGTCCGAGAGTCTCTACAGGCTCACCTGTGTAGCTTCCTTGACAGGAAAAGAAAAAAGCATACTGATGGTGCATCTCTGTGGAGAGGAGATAAGTGCTCTCATTAGGAGGGCTTCAAAAATGAGGGATTGTTACATCCTGTGATCTGATTTGGGTAGCACTACACTCTTTGGCTGCATGCCTTAAACAAAGGTGAATTAGAGTGAAAGGGCAGGGTAGGGAGGAGGAAATAGAAAAAGTCTGTTGAAGACAGATCCTTAATGAGTTTTCTGTTGAGGAAGCCAATACATAGCCTGTTAGAAACAGGTCAAGGGAAAATATATATTTATATATTCATTCTCCATCTATCTTTTGTGTCTGGCTTGCAGTCCAGAAAGCCTTAATTCTGTGGCCTATTACCATCAGAGCAGGAACATGAAAAACAATGGCACCTTCAGTTAATGCCCTTCAGCATGACAGAGTTGTCTGAAGTGTTGTATGCTGGGAAGTCAGACCGATTTCTTGACAGGGGTCTTTACACTGCCCTTCAAGTTCCTGCTGACAGAAACCATCTGGGAAGATTCTAGTCTCCTTTTGCCACCCTCCCATGCCTCTTATATACCTTACCTAGCCAGCTGGAAGCCCTGAGCTCAGCAGCCGGCACAGCATAAACCAGGCACCGTGGTGCATGCCTATAAGCCCAACACTCCAGATGCGGAGGCAGGAGAATCAAAAGTTCAAGGTCATCCTTGGTTATATGGCAAGTTTGAGGCCAGCCTGAGCTATAGGAGACCTTGTCTATAAAGAGATCTCTTAGAAAATGATTACCTTTGTCTTCGGTTCTGTTACTATTTTCAGTATTGCACAGTAAAGAGGTTTGGGGACACAGAGTCAGACAGTTCCTCTGTTACTGGGGCAAGCTTTGACTCAGATTCTTCAGCTGTAAAGCAAGAGTAATGAGCAGCTGGATCTGTTTGTTATATTTTTAAAATAAGGTTTAAATGGAGTAATATATGTAAAATGTAGACTGTGCATTATTTAAGAGTAAATTCTAAGCTAATTATTCAGGAAAATCACTTGCACTGTTACCATAATTTTCAGTCTCTCAAACTTTCCAATTTGTTACCTTACAGAGTAAAAGAACCTTGGCAGGTGTGATTGAGCTAAGGACCTTGAGATGCAGAATTATCCTGGATTATTTTGGGGGGGGGTTCAGTGTAATCACATGATCCTTAAAAGTGGAGCTCAGCTGGTAGTGTGCTTGCCTAGTGTTCAGGAAGTCCCCAATTTGATCCTTAGCACTGCATAGATATTAATGAATACTCCTGTAACCCCAGTACTCAGGAGACATAGACAGGAGGATCAGGAGTTCATGGTCAACCTTGGTTACATAGTTCAAGGCCAACCCCCTACTATATGGAACTTTGTCTTTGGGGAAGAGGAGGAGGAGGAGGAGAGAGGAGAGGCAGAAGAGAAAGCCAGAACGATGACCCATGAGGTCTTCTCCACTTCCCTGCCTCTCTCTCTGTAGAGGGGGAAATGAATGCTCAAAGCTAGAAAAGGCAAAGAACAGATTCCTCAGTAGAGTTCTGAGGAAGCAAGGCAGCCCTGATTATACCCTAACTTCAGCCCAGCAAGACTCATGTCAAAAATCACAGTGGTAGATGGCATGCTTAGGATGAGTGAGGCTGTGAGTGTGTGTATGTGTGAGTGTGTGTGTGTGTGTGTGTGTATGTATGTATGTGTGTGTATGTGTGTGCTATGACTCATGAAGGTCTTGGTGATTTGTTTTGGCAGTAATAGCAAATGAAATATGAAGTGTTTATCTAATTATTCTTTTGTCAATAAAAACTCAGGAGTCAGATATCGAGGCAGATACCTGATTGATCAGGGAAGCTGAGGAGAAGCAACCAGTGACCTTCTCTCTCTCTCTCCTTCCTCGATCCAAAAGCCCTGAGCATCTCGCTAAGCCCCTTCCAACTACTTCCTGTGTCTCTCTATATGTCCTGGGTCCTCCAAAACCTCTATGGGTAATTTGGTCAGTAGTTAGCTCCACCTTCTGATTCAAGGTAAACTTTATTGTCAGTCTTGGGAGTGTCAGAGTACAATCAAAATATCCCATAACAGAAATACATTCACTTTAAGTATTATTCTCCATCCTACACCCAAAATAGACTTTATTAAACCTTGGAGAATTCATGAATCTTTCTGTGCAAACCCATCTAAATGTGTTGGTCTCTCTCACAGTTCTCTAAAACCTGATAGTGGCTCTTCAAGGATGCAGGGGAACCTGCTCTGTACCACCTTTGACCAATGCTCTATACACCTCCCTAATTTGCCCTATGGCTACTTCTCAGACAAGTCTGGCTCCACTGCATCATGGCTCCTCTCTACTGCAAGGCCTTTGGGCCTTTGCTTAAACTCAAGTCCCCCATCTGAAACGACCCTCCCTCAGAGAGCTGCCAGGGCAGGCGGGTGAGCTTGCTCAGGTACATGCTTCCCGTCTGCCACTTGCTAGATAGGTATTCCAGACAAGGCATGAGTGTCTGTGTGCTTCCCTTCCCCCACCTGTGAAATAAGAATCACCATAGCACCCGTACTGAGTTATTCTATGCAAACAATTCAGGACTGCTACTGAGTCAGCAAGACTGATGGTTGTTGTGATACTCAGCATATTTTTGCCTTGTACTCGAACCCTTAGTTCAAGGCACCAGTAGGTTCTCAGCGTTTGAGAATGGCTCTACTCTCAGGCACATTAAAGAGGGGACATCCTTAGTGAGTCTGAGATGGAACTGAGACCTTTTGAACCATTTCTTTTCCCAAGGTTGAGTGTTCACAAAACCAGTAAGAGATAGACCCACCATTTGAATGTCTCAAAGTTTGTCATAGGTAATTTCCCTTGTCCCTTCTAGCTGATGCCTCTCCCAGCAGGGATCTCCAGTGAGCCTTCTTGGTCCCTCCATTTTCCTGTCTCTGGGGAACACATTTTATTTGCCTGTTTGAATATATATATACTGTCTCTTATACACATCTAGATGTGTATAAGAGACAGTATATATATATATATATATATCACTGAGTCACATATCTCCAGGAAGCATGGGGCTAAGACTAATAGAGCTTAAAATGTATGTGTCTTTAGCATATCTATCACAACCCAAAGGGTTATCCATGAGGCAGCATACTCAAATCACATGATATAAAGATTGGCATTTGTAGCTCTTACAGTTGGGCTATGATTTATAAAAATTGCTGAACTGTAGACCGTGATCTATTTGAAATCTAAGTACTGCAGCATTACAGGTCACTTATGGTTATCTTATTTGAAGACATTTGTCCTTGGATTTTGGTGGCATTTTACTGCCATATGCAGGCTATTGACTATTCAAATACCACTCAAATGATAGATTTTTAAAAATGGAAATAGATGGCATTTCATTTCATTGCATTGCAAAAATCAAGTGGGAGCTAGAGAGATGGCTAAGAGCATGCACTGCTCTTGCAGAACTCAGTTCCCATAACTCATACAATGGTTCACAACCACCTGAAACTCCAGTTTAATGGATCCAGTGTCCTTCTCTGACCTCTGAGGATGCATGCACATACATACATATACTCAGGTGCACACATAAAGTAAAATGAGTATTAAAAAATAAAACCAACCACTTGACATATCTCAATTGGGCTTTTAATGCATACAATAAGCATTTGGGTTTTGATCTACAGCTTCTCGAGCATGGAGAATCAGTTTTCTCTAAGGGTGTAGCCTTGGCTGGCTAGCCATGCTCCACTGGAGGGCCACATACCTGACAGTCTAGAACAGCACCAATTGTACTTGATAGATTTACAAAAGGAAGGTAATACCAAGAAGAGAGGACAGATCTGGGAGGAGTGGAGGGAGAGAGAAAGTATGATAAAAATACATTGCACAAATTCTCAAAGAACTAATAAAAATGAGAAAAAAGATTTCAATGTCTCAGCTTTGAATGTGATGCTACCTGTGAGTTTTTAGTGTATAACTTCTGTTGTATTGGGGGAGTTCACTTCTATTGGAGTCATTAAGTGAGATATACTATTTTTATCTTGAAGGGGTATCAAATTTTGTCAAATGTTTTTTTTCTGCATTGAGATGATTATCTGTTCTCTCCCCCCTTTTTTGCCTCAATGTTCCTTGGGCATAGTGATCTGTAATTTTCTTTGCTTGCAGTGTTTTCTCTGGGTTTGATATCAGAATAATGCTAGCCTAAGAATTTCTAAGTTGGGAGCTGTCCTGACTCTTCAGTCATTATCACCCTTTGGGAGATTCTGAGGAATGGTTTTAATTTTTTAAATGATTGATAGGAGTCAAAATGAAGCTGTTGGATTCAGGGATTTTCTTTACTAGGAAGCTTGTAATTACTGACTCAGTTTCTTTGTTGCTTATAGATCTGCTCATAATTTCTATTTCTTGATGATTCAGTTCTGGTAAGCTATGTACTTCTAACAATGTGTTCATTTTCATCTATGTTACTCAATTTGTTGGTGTACAATCCTTCCCAATACTCTCTCATAATGCCTTTTATTTCTGTAAGGTTGGTAGTAATGCCTCACTTCCATTCCTTACTCTGGTAATCTCAGGTTTGTTACTGCCGGAAGTGCTGGAGCTAGAACACAGCACACTAACATGCTCTTGGCCCTTGCTCTAGCTAAGCTGTGCTCACAGCTTAGAGTAGCACTTTTCACGAGTCAACCTAACTAAAGGCTCAAATAATTTTAAAAATCTTTCCAAAGAAACACCTATTAACTTTTTTCTACTTTCTACTTCATTTATCTTTATCATTTCTTTCTCATTACAAAACTCACTCTTAGTCACACTATAAAGTTAGATTATTGACCTGAGATCTTTTTTCTACTTTAATGAATGCATTTATAGTCACAATTTCCTGCTCAATATTGCTATCATTAATCTCAATAGCTGGTTTCCTAATCCCTGTCCTCTACCCTCCATGTTCACACACAAGTCCTCTAGATTTACCTTTTCATTTCTTGGGTGAACTCTCTCCTCTGTGTTCTTATTACTGTCATAGGGTTGGAATTACAATAAGGCTCTCTATTGTGCTGTCCCAACAGATAATTCATCTTTTCTAGTTCATTTTTCACATTNCATAATTGGTCTTGAATAACAACATGATGTTCTCCTTTTAATAATATAGGCATGCTATTGATTGCTTCTTCCCAGCCTTCAGTGAAGTCTAAATTTGGCCATGACTCAAGAATGTCCAACCTGTGTCCTATAGGTCACATGTGACCCAGGAGAGCTATGAAGGCAACCCAGCACAAATCATAAACTTACAATATTATGAAATATTTTTTGATTATTTTTGANAATTCAATTGTGTAGTGAGCTCTATAGATGGCAACATTTTATTGTAATGTTGGATATACCTGAGGGGCCTCTAGCCTCACCAGCCTGGCCTCTCTCCTTATACATCTTCATCAGGTCAGGCTTAATTAACCACTTGTNTTTCCACAAAAGTGTATGTGCATCATCTGTAACCTTTTGCTTGGAAACATCTTTCTTTTGCTCTTCCTTGGATAAGTTGTATTTACTACTTAATACTGGCTCAAGACATGTTTCATTTGGAATTCTCACACCATTTTCTCTCTGCTCTAGGTTAAATACTATTCACGCTCCCAGCACCTTGCATATACATCCATCACGACACAGAGCACATCTTATCCTATAATATTTAGTTTATATAAGAATCTTCCCGCTGTACAACAGGGAAAAGAAACTCTGGTGTTTATGATTTTAACGCCTAGAAGAATTAGGCACTAAATCTCCACGGAATGAGTAAATGGGTAAATCTCCACCATCCTTATAACACCGTATCTCCTTTCACCCTGCTAAAGAAAATTTAAAAACTACACTATAATTAATCATTGATGAAGAGATGAATAGATGAACATGTAGTAAAGGTTTGATGGATTTCTATAATTTTTTAAGAAAAAAAGATAAAATTAATGTAATACAAGTAGCTTTTTGTTAAACATTTATTGATATAAAATTTCTTTTCTTTTTCCNTTTTTATAAGACACAAACTGCATTTTCCTCTCAGTCAATTAGATATTATAGATTTGTGGCCTATTCACATCTCTTACTTGAAACCACCCTACCATTCTCCAAACTGCCACTTTTATTACTTTCCATTTTCACGTCTTCCTCCCAGCCCCGGGGCCAAGNGTACCCTAAGGCAGTAGTTATTTTCCCTTTGCTCACGGAAGCTTCACTGGTGATGCAGGACCAGTAGTTTTCCCAGCATGCAATTTGCTATCACTTTAGATAACATTCTACTCTGGTATTTGTTGAATATTTTCAGAGATGACTTTACCTGTAGTTCTTCCTTGTGAACGGGCTTTCTTTTGATTTTGGTCACATTGACAGTCGATACTGTAATCATTTTGGTGGTAAGTCCTTCATATTGCCTCCTGTCAAGGGTCAATTTAATCCAACAGAGTTGGAGAATGACCGGGGAAGAGTGCTAAATCAAATTAGGCCAAGTCCAGAGGCAGAGAGTTGTGCAGCACCTTTATAAAGTGACTAGTCATTCCCACAGTGGTTATTTTGTTTAGAGAGGAGAAACAAAATTTGACCTTAGAAAAGTGGCATTGTCTGGAAAAGGGAAAAGTAATTCCAAGTTTCTTTGGGACCAAGTGCCAAATGCTTCCCTTGAAAGATGTTAAAAGAAAAATGTGCTCCTGCAGAACTTATGCCATCTAATTCCATTCTCTCATCAAATCCTCANCCTCTAGCTAGCGTGGGTNATCTCATTCTTTCCCAGCCATTCTCATTTTAATTAACATTTATGTGCTTTTCAAATGCATGGGGTTGTTTCTTCTTGGGGACATCCATGACACTGCATTTCTCTGAACTATGTCTCCTCTAAAATGTAGCTTGCTACAATGTACTTGTGTTTTCCTATACAA
>LZPO01027513.1:67607-77716 GCA_001675575.1 Neotoma lepida | reverse complement strand
TGAAAGGGCCATTCAATCCCCCCACCATGGGTCATGACCTACAGGTTGAGAAATCCTTGTCTAGATGATACAGAGAGCTAGGAGTTGGGGATCCTATGGAGACATAAGGGATGTCAACTCTGAAGAGTCACTTCCACCACAAAGGCTTGGAAGAGAAGATACTAAGTCAAAACAGAAACTGCATTAGGAACTTTTAGAACAGGGATGTTCTCCTGCCCTCAGGGAGGGAGTGAAGGATGAAAAAGACAGAGGAGATCCCGATGTTCTTCTCAGTGGTGCCTCATTCTGGACCAGATATTCTGGGAAGCCAAAGAATGTGATCCTGAGTCTCAAGGAGGGTGAAGATACTCTCAGCAGCATGAAAGGTTTAGGTTGAAAAGAAAATGACCTCAGCTTTTTATATAAAGAGCATTTAACTTATTTTGGCAACCCCAGGGAGCCACTGGTATTTGGAGAGGGAGTTCAGATAAAAATAATGTCAGCCATTTGCACTCAGTTCTTCCAGTGGGTTCAAGGTCTAGGTAACATTTGCTATCACTGATGGAGGATGAATTTGCAAAGTCTACATCTGCTGAGCTTCAGATTCGGACCCTGGGAGTCCAGGGCTGTTTGTCACACCTGAAAAATCCTGAAAGTACACATTTACCCGTGACAGGCTCTTCAGGCTGACTAAAATATCAAGTAATTTTACTTTATACTAGAATTAAATTCTATCCATGTAGGAACACTCTTATGCTAATGTGAAGTTGATTGGTAAAGCGTGAACTAATTAAAAATGCAACTTCTTTGGTAGATAAGGGCTTAGAAACATGGGTTTTCTACATAATTGGAACAAAGACTTCAGCGTACGCTCTCTCATTTGTTTAGGTTATTTTAATTTGTTAGCTNTGGAGTAGTCTGTGTCCCTGTGTTGTTACTATCTGGACAGGTTTGACTTTCTCTTTCTGTCCCATTCTCTCTCACCTCACTTACTTTCACCTGTTTAATAGCTAATTAGCATCAAAGTGAATTCTTTNAGGTACAAGTTTGTCAACAATTGTATGCTTTCACAGTCTGCTAAAAATTATTCATCCAAACACACTGTTTCCTGCTTTCTTCTAAAAATTGTAAATGTGTCTGAGTATAACACACATCAAGGTACACAAAAGTTTCCAGTTTGATGTTTTCATCATGGAGTTTGTCAGGAGGCCATGCTGTTGTGTATGTCTATTCTTTTCATCCAGTTGATTAGCTCAAAAAGAACAATTCCCAGAGAAAATGAGAACACATAATTTGAGAATACTAGTAAAACATTCTCACATTGTGTCTTATCCCCTGCTGCTTGTCTACATGCTCGATGAGTTTTGAAGTGTTTTTCTATTACTGTTGAAATCACGGTAGGTATGTTTTGGTATTCTTTTAACTAAAGCCACACAGTATCAAAATAATGCTTTACCCCAAATGTTAGGCTAAGAAATCAAGGGTGTAACAACAAAATCTGAGACCTGGGAGAGGCTGAAAAGGTGGAAAAACAAAGAGGAATGAAATAAACCCATAAGCTGGTAGTTCGTTAATTAAACTATGCACATTTACTTACCTAGTAAATGCATTTATTTTGAGACACAGTCTCAGTCCGTCGTCTGTCTTTCCACCCTGTACTTCAGCCACCTGAGGGTGGGATTGCAGGTACGTGTTACCACCCCTAGTGGTATAATTTTATTTTTAAAACATCATCTGAGAAATATATGACAATACAAACACTCTCTATATAAGTGTAAAGTATAATAGTATGATGCACACCTGGCGCCTGTCCTCTGCTCTAGAATCTCTAACTCATGATTTACATATNGAACACATTGTTCTCTTAGTATGCCCCACTATTTTATCCTCCCCTCTATCTTCCCACAAAAATTCTGCATTTTGAATTAGTTTTTTTCATTGGATCTTCTTCTATGTCAAAAATTGAAGTACTAAGTACCCTGGCTTTAGGCATAAAACTTAAAATTTACAGCTAAACACATAAAGAATGTAATAGGCTATATACACCTGCCTAAAGTCTAAAGAAAGAAATAAGAAAATAGAAAAGTATAAATATAAATACAAATAAGCTTTAGAAATANAAGAGAGTAAATGAATGTCAAAACCAAACTAATTAGTTTTTACTGATGGAAGATGACCCACCTACCAAAACAAAACAAAACAAAACAAAAAACACCCCCAGGAAAGATTGAGAAGCAAATACCTGGCAACATGGCATCCAAAGGAGACAACAAAAGTAACTTAAAAGTGGAAGTTTGNCAGATAAACATGAAGCCAAGATAGTAAATAATCAAGAAGTCTGTTAAAGAGTTTAGTTCTCAATGATACAGTTAAAATAATGGAATTCTACAAGCCAAATAAAGTTTGGAAATACAAAAAGCAATTAAATATAAGTAAAAATTAATTAGTATGATAGTTGTGGCAGGTGTTCTGTCCTTACCTCCCAGGCCTTGATNAGATTTTGGAGACAAAAGCGACTGGGATATGAATGCTTTATCCATGGATACTGATGTTAAAATCTAGATACCAAATTCCCTATGTTACAAACAGAAAACACATTGTAACAAAACATTTATTTTATTTAATTATGTGTATAGGTGTGTGTCTCTGTGTGAATATATGCACCCTGGGGAAGGTGCCTGTGGAGAAAGACCTTGGATGCCCTGTTCCTAGAGTCACAGGTGACGTGAGCCAACTAACATGGGTTCTGGGAGCCAAACACAGTCCTACACAAGAGTTGTTCATTCTCTTGCCTGCTGAGCCATCTCTGCAGCCCCAGAGAACACGTTCGTCCCCTCCACTCAATTAGTTGTAAAACAAACACTGACCATATATGTTAAATTGTAATGTGTCCTTTTCCAGCTCCCAAATAATGACATGGAGACTTCTTATTAATTATGAAAGTTAGGCCTTATCTTAGGCTTGTCCCATTAGCTCTTATAACTTAAACTAACCCATTTATATTAATCTGTGTTTTGCCTTGTGGCTTTTTACCTTTCACCTTGCACCTCCTATTTCCTCCCTATCTAGCTGGTGACTCTGCCCTTCTTCTTCCCCAAGTTCTGTCTCGGAAGTCCTGACTAACCTCTTTCTAGCCATTGGCGATTCAGCTTCTTATTACACCAATCACAGCAATACATTTCACACAGTATACAAATATCCCATAACATTAAATGAAACTAGTTGAGTTTTTTCAAAATAAAAATAGTATAGGCTACATAATTTGGGAAGAATGGATTGAAACTAAAATACACATCAAAAGTAGAATTCATACCCTCACCACAAATTTAAATACCCATTTTGAAACAACTTTTAGATTAAAGAAGTAGTTTCATTTCTGAGAGGTCTAGAAAATAATGAGAATATCAGAACCTACAGTCATGACCAAAGGTATAAACAAAATTAAATCCATATCTGAATACTTTCTATTTTTAAAGAAAGAGTAAAAGTCAGTTAACTGAGTACTCAATTTCAAATTGAACGAAAAAAAAATCCCAAAAATATAAGCAGAAGGAATTATTTGCNAACTTTTGATAAATATAGTTTAGTTGATAAATGATTATAAATAGTCAATAAAATCCAAGAACAAAATAAAACAGATGTTGGTACTAGATCCAGGCTCATGGGCCCAGAAAATGGGGAGAAATGGTTCTTAACTCAGTGCAGATTACAGGGTGGGAAAGGATCCTGCAAGGATGAGGCCTGGTTTGCAATTTCATGTCAAGGACCCTGTGCTCACATGCAGCTCCAGGAAGTANANCAGGACAGCTCGTAGCATGTCCCACTCACAGGTCANAGTCAGCCTCCTGCTCTGCCACAGCCTGACCTTCAGCGAGGACCATGAAATTACCTCTGACTAAGCTCAGAAACTGACCAGCCAGGACCACACACTCCCAAATCTGAATCTCTTATTTCTCTGAAAGATGCCTTGAATGTACTGNGGATGGTAAAACTGTAGGTATGCTAAATTAATCATTTTCTTCATATAAAATAAACAAATTATCCTGAAAGACATTTTGAAAGCTTTCAAGATTGATCATTAAAAAACAAAACAAAACAACAACAATACCAAAACAAAACTGGGCTTTTGTAGCTCTGTAATGAATTCCATCAAATTTCAGAACAGGTGATTTGAACTTTTCCAATGTCTTAGAAAGGAAGAAATAGTATTTTTATATAATTTCAGCATAAAAACATAGTATAAAAGGCAGCAATAGTACCTCAAGGCAAACTATAGATGAATCATACTTTCTAACGTGAAGGTGAAAACCCCTATTAAATGCCAGCCCATAGGGACTTGAGGCACCTTAAGATAATAATAGCTCCTGACTCTGTGGGGTTCATTCCAGGAATTCAAGAATGCCTCATTATCTAGAAATAAATGAGTATATGGCATTGTTGTAGTAGTTCCATGGAACTCAAACTGCATTATCTCATTACATAGAAAAATGCTATCTGACCAAGTTATTCCACTTATGATTTTAAAGCAAAGTAAAATATTTTCTCAATTCAAAAATTGAAAATATACATTTCAAGTTGTTAATGAGACAAGACTAATCAATTATCCTTTAGATTTTATTCAGCTACATTTCATTAATCCCAGAAGTAGTGACCACTAAAACTGAAGGAAAGAAGCNCAAAAGGCATAAACACGGCAAATGGATTTTGAAAGTTTTACTTTCAGGTGATATGATTCCCAGTGTAAAGAGCTAAGGAAACTGACTGGAATATGATGCAGACCACAGGGGAGCCCAGTGAATGATGGTGGCAGTTTATGAACACAACCAATGCAGCTTGCTGAACCTCAGTGTCGGAGCCTGGATGTGCATGTCACTCAGAGAACAGCCTGTGATGACAGGTGTTACAGACCTGAATAACAAATGTCTTCATATTTAGAAATAATAAATCTACCTTTGTTTAACTGACAGATGGCTAGAATTGTTACCTTTGCTTTTACAGAGTCTAGGCTTAGTCTGTCAGGCTCCTGAAACAAACTGCAATACATTGAGTCTCTCACTATGGATTGGATGTGAAATGTCCCCAACAGGGTCATATTCTGAATGCTTGGTTCCCATCTAGTAGTGCAGTTTGAGAGGCTGTGGAGTCTTTAAGAGGTAGAGCCTGTTGCAGGATAGTGGATCGCACTGTGAAACTCCGAGACTGTGTTAATAAAATTAACCTTGGGTCAGAGGCAGAGCCAGCAATTAGTTGACAGGAATTAGCCATAGAGAGTAAGGAGGACCCAGGAAGACAGAGAGACCCACAGGAAAGAGTAGGGAGGGACTTAGAGATTTGCAGGCTTTTTGATTTGGGATGGGTGGAAGAGACTCTTGCTGGGTCTCTGGCCAAAAAGGAAGGTTAGCTGGTTGCTTCTCAGCTTTTGGTCTAGCAGGTTTTCACCTCAACAGCTGACTCCTGAGTCTTTATTAGTAAAATAGAACAACTTAGATAAAAGCAGCAGGGGCCTTTGGAGGTTATAGCCTGGGCCTCTGATTCAGCCTTGGTGTTTGCTTCTTGGCGCTCTGTACTGTAAAGTGACTCTGCCACGTGTTCCCATCACTGTGAACTCTGCCATGCCTCGTCACCTCCCTGTGACAGACTGAAACCTTCTGAAACCATGAACCAAAACAAATCTTTTCTCCCTTATTTCTGTCAGTTATTTTAGTCCCAGAGACACAGATACAATACAATAACAAACAATGGGAACTTATTTCTCATAGGTCTCGAGGCAGGAAGTCCAAGATGAAGGAGCTGGCAGATGGTGTGTCTGGTTCATCAACTGTGCTTTCTCCCTGTGTCCTCTGTGGTAAAGGGAACAGGGCAGCTCACTGGGACCTGTTTAATAAAGTCACAAATCCCATGCATATGAGCCTTCCCTCATGTTTTGATCATCCCTTTAACATCTCACCTCTGTGGTGTGTGTGTGTGTATGTGTGTATGTGTGTGTGTGTGTGTGTGTTCCGTATTCCACAGTGTGCTTGTGGAGGTCAGAGGACAACCTCAGGTGCTGGTCCTCACCTTTCACCTTGTTTGTGACAGGAATTCTTTGCTGTTTTCTGCATATTTCAGGTTAGTTGGTCCATGAGCTTCTGAAGATTCTCCTATCCCCACCCCCCATCTCCCTGTTAGAGCACTATGGGTTACAGACACACACCGTCTGCCCTGCTTTTCTGTAGGTTCTGGAGACTTGAAGGCAGACCCTTACACTTNGGTGACAAGAAGCTTTACCTGCAGGGCCACCTCCTCAGCTCCAATCTCACTTCTTAATCCTACCACATTGAGCATTATGTTTCAACATATGAATTTTGAGGGAGACACAGAAACACAAACCATTGCAGTGAGAAACACAATATATAAGTATATATTGGACTTTGCATTGATGTTGTGATAGGGTGAGACTGTTGTGAAGTTGAGAGGAAGTGAATGTATTTTGTATTTCAAAGAAGCATAAAGCACTGGGCCAGTAGACCCTAAATCCTACCGTCCAATGTGTCCTTCCCCATAATGTNCATGAAGATAGTAAATTATGATGGGATGTGATGTTACTCCACAACTAGATTACTAATATGTTGACTTGATAATTTCAACACAAAAGAAAATTCTCTTCGATGGGTGTTTTTTTTTAAATTACTTTTCCTGTTGCTTGGATAAAATACACCNATAAAAGCAACTTAAGGGAGAAAGGGATTGATTCTCATAGTTCTATTATGGTGGAAAAGTAAAGGGGTCAAGAGCTTGAAGCAGGTAGCCACATCCCATCTACAATCAAATATAGAGAGCAANGTGTGTATGCGGCCACTCATTTCGTTTTCTCCATTTATATGGTCCAGGATCCTTGCCGGGGAGTGGTGCCACCCACAGTGGATAGGTCTTCCTACCTCAATTAATGTAATCAAGATGATATCTACAGACATTCCCAGAGGCCTGTTTCCAAAGTGATTTCCGATTCTGTCAGGTCAACAATGAACAGCAATCATGACAATGGGCCTGTGTGAAAAGGTGTTTCAGACACCTCCTGGATCTACCTGTCATTTGCACAGAGCAGGTATGACGCTCATGTACCTGTTTCACCAAGGGCAAGTTCCCTTTATGACTCCTTGGTGACTCCCAGGCCAGTGTCCTTGAATTCCCTAAATACGATAGTACTGAGCATTTCTCAAAGAGTAGAGATAGTCTCTTCCTGGCTTTGAAATGAGTTATGAAAGTCTTCAGACACTATGAACCGAATTTTGTCCACACACTGAAACAGATGTCACATTTGATGAGAACACCACTGCCCAGTCCAGCCCTTCACTGTAGCCTTGTGAGACCTGAGCTGAGAGGCCATCTGAGCATTTCCAGGACTTTTGGTATGACCAGAGAAAGTTGTCGAAAGCTGCTGCTTGTGGTAATTTGCTGCCAGAGCATGAGCACACAGCCTTCCAGTGGGAGAGCAATGGGAACCAGAGGGAGGCACTTTGTTTTGCTTTGTTTGCAAACATATTTTTAGCTCTTGTGTTCATAGCACTGTTCTGTTTTCCTTCACTCCCCAGCCTCCTTCCTCCCTTCCATTCTCTCCTTACCTTGTTCTTGCTGTCCCTTTGCAAAGTTTTCCTTTGAAGTTTCTCTTCCTAGTCAGTCACCATCCCTGTATCTATCAGGATTTGGCACTCTATGACGGCCAGGGACATTGACTAATCAGTTTAAGGACACTGGCCCAAGAATTATAAAGAAGTTATAGAAGGGAATTTACCCTTAGTTAGCCAGGTGGATGAGCATCATACCTGCTCCTTTGCAAATGACAGGTTGGTCCAGAGGATGTCTGAAATGCCTATTCTCACAGATGCTCTGTGATCCCATGAGTTGGTTGTATCTCCATGCAGTACCGGAGATGATGGTACCAATGTTCCTGGTGTGCTTCAAGGAAGGATTGGCACAGATGGCTGCAGGCAGTAATTTGTCTTGAACTTGCAGCTGTCCCCCCTGGATCAGGCTCATGATGTTCTCAAATCATCACAGCCTCAATCGAGAGCCCCATTTAGGCCGAGAGTGTTGGGCTCTCATTCCTAGCTGCCTTCTGCTTTATATTTCCTGCAGCATTGTTTCATTCTCCTTACCAATAATGTGGACAAAATAAAAAAGAGCAGACGCCAGAAAATGAAGAATTCGTTCTGACTGCAATTCTCTCTTAGATTAGAAACGGCCTCAAGAAATCTCATCAATGTATTATCAGCACCACTTGTTTGAGTCCTGGGGATTAACAGAGAAATAAGTCAGACCTTCAAGTGGATGACAGTCTAGTTGGTCACGGTTTATTCATGACCATGAATAACTGGAAGCAAATCAAATTTCAAAATGATAGAAGAAATATAATCAACATATTGTAAGGGTTTGGACTGGAGTGTCTTAGGGCTGAGAATTTATAATGGTTTTCAATCACTTGCCACCTGTGTTGAGAAATGTTGGAGAAGGGGAAGAATTTGGAGAGAGAGCTGTTCAACTCCATCATCCCTCACCTGTGGGAAGGCAGCTGTTGCTTTATATTTACTGTGAGCTTAGTGTGTGTATAAGGGAATTGGGATGAAGTGTCTNAGTCACCTTGAGAAGTACAAAGTGACAGGGACTGATCCGGGCTGGCTTCCATGCAGCTGCAGAGGAGAAAAGTGCATGGTAGTAGCCAGTGCTACCCTCGAGTGATGCAAAGTATGACTCTGGGCCAGAGTGAGATCACACAAGAGGGCCAGTAGTGATGTTTTCTTAGTGTCCTGTTCAAAAGGTCTGTGGAGAGGCAGCTCCAATCTCAACATAAAATTTGGAGGTGCTGGGTAAATGTTTAGGGTTAGAGAAGTAGTCCTTGATATTTTTGGTCTCAGAACTTCCTATGCCTTTATAGATAATTGCAGACCCTGAATAATTTTGGTTGATAGGGCTGGTAGCTAGCTATCAATTCTCACTGTATTGAAATAAACTAGAACAGTTTTTAAAATGTTAATTTGCAAATCCATTTTAAAACAACAGCAATAAACTCATATGTTACCACAAACATTTAAATGAAAAACTGTCATTTTTTTCACATGAAAATTACTCAGAGAGGAGTGATTTTTTATATTTTAGTTCAGATTTCCTTAATGTCTTACTAGAAGACAATAGGATTCTGCCCTTGTGTTTAATGCAATATGTGCTTTGGTTGAAGTGTAGGAAAGAAGTTCAACTTGACACAGATTTAAGTTAGAAATGTATATCTGATGTTTTCTAGATAATCCCAGGTACATCATTTAGTTTCTAAATAATTCCATCATGTACTTATGAGAGAAAACAAGAAAATGGCCAAATCAAATCTTGGTGTTGTGATAATGGGCTTGACCTTGCCAAGTTCATTAAAACATCTCAGGAGTTCCCAGGGCATCCCTGGATCCTGACAGGATCAGGATATATCAGTCACCATTGCTAAATTCTCAGTGTAATGAGGGTCTCAGGCTGGTTTCCCCTTTTCCATATGTTTTTGTCTGGGCTGCCACCAAGAAGNTGCCACCAAATTTAGGGTAGCAGCCCAGACCAAATATCTGGAAAAGGAGAACTATTGCTTTTTGCCTGCTTGCTTTCAATTTTACTGGCAAGTTCATCTGTCCTNCGCTGCTGTATTCCTTTGCTGATATTAGAACCAGCTTTTTCTCAGACTTCTAACATCTATTGAAGAGCAGCAGCTCTCCAGAAACCCTCCAGGTCTTCAGTGACAGATTGGAACTGCCGAGACATCCAGCCTAATGGACTGAGCAGCTAACTACCTCTTGGGTGTGAGACACTACTGTGAACCTACTGGGACCATATCACGAAAGCCAGTCTAATAAAGCCCTATTAATACATATTTGCTTTATTGATTTTGTTCTACTGGACAACCATGACTAACTAAATACAACGTTTTAGCTAATCATCAGAGGATCCTTTGGTTATCTAAGGTAATGAGATAAGGCAAGATATCGGCATAGATTTCCTTCCTTTTCTTCCTTTCCTTTCCTTTTTCCTTTCCTTTCCTTTCCTTTCCTTTCCTTTCCTTTCCTTTCCTTTCCTTTCCTTTCCTTTCCTTTCCTTTCCTTTCCTTTCCTTTCCTTTCC
>LZPO01027513.1:0-16340 GCA_001675575.1 Neotoma lepida | reverse complement strand
TGTGTGTGTGTATGTGTGTGTGTGTGTAAGATATGTAGTCATTTTGTCCTATCGAGAGCAGAAGGGCTAATCATAACTCAGCCTCTGTGATTCTTTTCCTTTTGTTCCTTGAGAAGAACTCAGTGAGAATCTTGGTTTGTGAATTTCTCTTATCAGGCAAGTCAATAAATTAGGGACTAGTCTAGTGGTCATTATCTATTCATATAAATGACCTTGCAATGAATGCTCATTCCCAAGCCTTCCCCAGTTGGAGAAGGATCACAGAGAGGAGAGTGTCTTTTCCAGAAACTGCACACTCCCTTCTCAAGTTATAGGGGCTTNATTAGTGGAGTTGTTGTTATCAGAACTGTGTGAGGCCTATGGTTTTGTTGGTCTAAGGGGCATGAGACAGTAGCTTCACAGTTTAACTCAGATTTCCCAGTTCCTGTTTGATTGCCTTGGCTATTTCTCAGAGCTGTGACTTGGATGCTTCTTTGGCAAGGTCCATATAGTAAAGGCTTAGTCCCAAGGATCAGTGTTGGCAGATAGGTGCTGTGGACCTCACAAAGGCGTGGCCTGATGGAAAGCCCTGGGTTACTGAAGACATGCTCTTCTAGGAATTATGGGACCCCAGTATCTCTCCCTATTGCTCTTATTCTTGCTCTTGATTTACCTCTGTCTCCTTCCTTGATTGAGAGTCGAGAATTTGCCATGACTTGAACTCTTGCTNCAATGTGTTAACTATACCCAAAGCCCAGGGCAATACCATCACCAAATCTCCAACTTGCATTTTCAGAACTCATGAGCCAAACTAAATCTCACTTTCCTTCACAAGTAGCTTATGTTGGGTATTTTATTTTAGTGACAGAAAACTGGCTAATACAATAATTAACTTAGTGTTTTCCTACATGAGTTACCTGTTCTTAAACTAGCTGTGTAGGTAATTTTCTTCTGAGTTCTTTATAAGTTCTTTATATTAATGTTTTGCTATAAGCTATCTACAGCAGCTATTGCCTCTTGTCACCTTTATTATTCTTACAATCTTAGTTGAAAGCCAGATTTGATAGCTCANNTCTATCATACCAATAATTGGAAAGTGGAGGTAAGAGGGTCAGAAGTTCAAGGCCAGCTTTGGCTATCCAGTGAGTTAGCGACCCCATGGGCCTCTTAACTGGGGATGTACGTATGAAAGGCAGCATCTTGTCTTTACCACCCAGCAGTTTCCAGTTCTTTAGGATGCCTCTTGATCCAGTATTTATAGGGTGGATATCATTGATAAAATATTTTTAGAATCAGTAATCAGCCTATGAATTTGCAATCTCTTCAGAGTTCTAATGACTTACCTCTTAAGAAGGAGGGACATTTTCAGTGTTGTTCTTTCAGGTAGGTAAGATTTTGATTGACAAATGCTTTGATGTTGAACTGAACAGAAGAAAAAGGAACAAGCTACTGGATGTCCTTTTGTTTAGGCTTCTGTCTTCATTATACTTCAGATCTATCCTGACTTGTACACTCTGTATTCTGATGTGCTGCTCACTGTGTTGGCAAATTAGTACTTAATTGAACTTGGACAACCCCTTTTTGTTAATTATTTTTTGCCTAAGGAAGAGACCCATTATTTTCTTATCATTCCCAGGGCTGCTGTCAGAGAACATGCTATTTAACCAATTTTTAGCCATTAGCCAGAACTTATTTGCTAAAATGATGAAGCTAATGATGTGTTGGGGTTGATGACTTACTGCCCATAGGACAGTGCTCGCTGGATAATGAGGAGATGGCAACCCACTCCTTGGGCTAGCTCTATCCCTAATTAACACCTCATTATTTACTGAATTGGACCTCAAAAAAGTGATGCTTAATGAAAACCTATATTGCAATGCAAAACGCAACACTAGGTAATCCAAGAAACATGCTATTCTTATTGTCCTTTTATATTGACTAACTAACTCTGAATTGTGCTGTTTTTCCTTCCAAGGGAAATGGGCACCACATGAGTATCTGGGGGCGGGGGTTGTCCTGCCTTAGCTGATGCAATGGTCAAGACAGGTTACTCATGGCTCCATTGTCTACACTGGAGAGTAAGACTAGGAACCAGCAGTCATTATGACAAGGGTCAACGTGTGTTGATCTTTTCCCCAAGTGTTTCAAAAGCACAGAAGAATTGACATTTGGATTCCTGTTAAAAGGATGAGTAGCTGTTTCCCAATAATTAAAGGAATTTATTGCCNGGTGGATTAGCAATGTCAACTTGTGAGCAAAGTAACATGAATCATTCCAGGGACTAAAGCAGAATTCTTGAAGGTGATATGGTGATGATGGAAGGGCTGAGGGGAGAGACTAGGATTCCAGACAATTGTGAAGAACTTTGTACGTGAGGATGAAGGGCTAAGACTTGGTGTCAGTAATAATAGGAGAGCACATGAAGTTCTGAAGCAGGACTCAGAGTGATGTGAGTTATTAGTTAGATGAANTTTTTTTTTCTGCCTCATAGAGAGCAAGCTGGCATGAGGGGAGTCTAGTGGTAGAACAGCTGGACAGATGATCCTGCTGTCCCAGAGGGAGACAGTAAGGGCCTGAAGCCAGGCAATAACCCTCTCAGAGGGGACAGGAGGCCAGAAAACAGCTGCATGGCCGATGTTGAAGATTCAATGTTGAAGATTTCAGATCATGACTTTGAGAGATGATGATACAAACCTAAGTGGGACCTCAAAGAACTCAGCACCAATGACAGTGTAATTGTGACTGGCTGATTGACACCAAGAAACAGCTTTACGTCTCCGGGTAAATGATTAATTAATTTAAATCTTTTNAAATTAAAATATAATTACAGCATTTCCCATTTTCCCAGCCCTCTCTCCAACCCCTTCCATAAATATCAACCTTGATCTCTCTCAAATCCATGGTCTCTTTCTCTTTAATTGTTGTTACACATAAGGAAGAGTGAACTCTACAGGATGGGAGATGGTAAAGTGTTTACTATGCTGGCATGAAGAGCTGAGCTTAGATCACCAGTACTCTTGTAAACAGCTGTGTCTGGTGGTGTGCACCCATAATCCCAGCACTGGGGAGACAGAGACAGAGATCCAGGGGGTCACAAGCTCAGTCTATACAATTGACCNGTTCTAGATTCAGTGAGAAGCCTTGTTTCAAAAAGTAAGAGAGAAGGTGATTGAAGAAGAGAGCTGATCTCAACTTCTGGCCACTACGTGCATGCACATACATATCGATGTTTACACACACGTAAGTGCACACACATACACACTAATAAACAAAAGTAGTTAACTTTACAATTCCAAGATTTTTTTCCCATTAAAAGATTCAGTTATTCTAAGATTCTCCCCCAACTAGCTTTTTAATACTCCTAAACTCAATGATACATGAAAACTCCAGAATTTTTCTTTAATGCACACACACACACACACACACACACACACACACACACACACACCCCACATCCATTGCCTTTAATAACTTAAAAGTAATTGGAAATGCTGAAGAGACCTCACTTATGGCATTTGAACTTGATAAAACAGAGCATCCTAAACAGATTCAAGGGGAGGCTATGAATAGAACTGAAAGAGAAGTCAGGAAATATGCACAGGGAAGATGATTAAAATCTGAAAACTATTCCTCTTACCCACTGCATTTGTTAAAAGCTCACAGGCTATAGGAAACATTGAACTTCAATGGTTGAACAAAGTACACAATGAAACCAATTGACTTTAAACATTTTTTGTCACTTGNTCATTCACATTCTCNTCATCATTAAGAGCATCTAGAAAATTCTGTTCTTTTGAGTGGACAGTTTATGAAATCTTTAAATGTAGCTCTCATAGTCTGTGGTAAAGTTTCCAAGCCAGTTATAGTAAAAATGACCACAACCCACAGATTTAATGGGAAATATCAGCAATAAAAGTTACAGCCCTTCCCTCCCCACCTAGCTGCCAGGTCTCTTGCCAAACACTTTATGTCAACATGTAAACACTCCTTTTGGTCCCCTTCATTTTAATGAAGCAGCCTGAGACTATCTCATGTCACAAGGCNAACATTTTCTCCCAAGGATACAGAAGAACACAATTTGTGTTTCAGCTTCCTGGAAAGCATATCCATTCACTGATAAAGCAATTAATTTTGTAAGTTTCATACCATTTAAGGTTTTCTCAGGTAAGGGGAGATTTTTCCCAACATGAGGAAGAATGCAGAGTGAGTAGAATCTGATCTTTTGCCTTTTAATTATTTTTCTAAGTGGAATATTAATGACATATGTCACTCAAACTCTTAAAGACAAAAATACAACTGAAAAATGGAGTGTTTCACCCATGAACCTTAGCTTTTAGCCTTTAATATCCTCATAATTGGCAATGGGCTTATGCCAGGGATGGGAGACAAATAGGACATAAGTTCAGGACAGCATCTTACCTTCAAGTTTCAAAAACACACTTCCCAGCTTCCAGGACAACCACCCAGCCCTCAGGAGTTGAATGAGGAAGGGGCAGACACTTGCAGGATGTGTGCGGCAGCATCACAAGGAAGCAGCTAGAAATCACCAGGGCTGTGTGATAACTGTTGATTTTATTTGGTCTAGAATTTGGTTAGGAAGAGATCAAATGCAGTGGGATATGCACTTGGGGATGAGATATCCATAAATGCTAAAATGTTATCCAGACTAGTCTCAAGCTCAGGGGCTTGTGTCTGCCTCAGCTTTCCGAGTAGCTGGGACTTTATCAGCACGAGCATGTACCATCGTGCCTCACTAGAGAAACTGTTTATATTCATTCATTTGTGTACTTATTCNTTATAATGTTTGCTGAACCTAGTATTTTACAGGCATTGCTGGAACNAGAAAGATGAATAATAGACATCCAGGAGTAGCGAGACAAGAAGATAGAGTGTATCAGAATGGGATGAGGACTGTGAAGAAAAATGAATAGGAAAATGAGCTGAAGTGTGCCTGAGGGGCTAAGAAGGCTTTGGGTTATTTTGCTTCTTGCATGCCTAGCAAGTGTTCTGTCTGCCATGAGCTGTACTCCCAGCTCAAGATGCAGCTTTTTATTTTACATGTATGTGTGTATGCTTGAGTGTATGCAGGTGCATCCAAATGCCTGGAGAGGACAGAAGAAGGTATCAGATCCTCTGGAGGTGGAATTACAAGTGTTTGTGAGCTGCCAGATGTGACTTCTGGAAACTAAATCCCATTCCTCTGTAAGAGCAGGAAGTGCTCTTAACTACTGAGCCATCTTTCCAACCCCTCATTGGTTTCAAGTGTTGAAGATACTTCTCCCAGTTTGTGAACTCTCTTTAGAGTTCATCAAAGATCCTTATTGTTGATGTCATCTACTTAATTAATATTTCTTTGTAGTACTCAATGCTATTTAAAGAAGTATTTCCCTGCACCTAGTTCATAAGAACAACCTTGGCTTTTATTCTTTCAAGCTTCATGGTTTTACCTGCGAAAGTTAGGACTTTAATTCTCAAATTAATGCCTTCCTTAGTTTGTAGCATTAAGTAGTGATCCAAACTCAATTCTTTAAATAGGATGCAGGTTTTCCGATGGAATCTCCCAGGCCACCCTTTCCCCATTGGTTTGGTGATAAGGAATTGCTTCCACTCTTTGCAGTACACTTATTTCCCCCTAGCTTTCCTTTTGCTCTTTGTGTGTGTGCTGGTTAATTTTCAATGTTAACTTGACACAAATTACAGAATAGGAAAAAATTTTTACAAGCTACACATCTGATAGAAGACTAATATCCAAAGTAAAGAACTAAACATACTAGATATCAAGAAAACAAATAACCCAATTAAAAATGGGATACAAATCTAAACAGAGAATTCTCAAAAGAGGAAACTCAAATGGCTGAGAAATACTTAAAGAAATATTCAACATCCTCAGCCATCAAGGAAATGCAAATCAAAATTATTCTGAGATTTCATCTTACCTACCCCTCCCATCAGAATGGCCAAGATCAATAACACAAGTGACAGCTCATGCTGGCAAAGATGTGGAGTAAGGAGAACACTTAGCCATTGCTGGCGGGAGTGCAAACCTGTGTGACCACAATGGGTTAACTTATTTTTTATTTTTATTTTCATATATATATATGTATATATATATATATATGTACACTCTCTCTTTTTATCCTATAGGTCATTTGGGTATATATTATGGCTTCCAGTTTAGTGTCCTTATGTGATTCCTGAGTGTAGGAAAAAGTGGATCTCTCTATCTATATCTGTTTCATGTGTCTTTTCTTGGACTCTTTCTGTTTGTTTTGTCCTATTCCCTATGTGTTAGTTTTTTGTCTTATCATATTATGTTATACTATATTATTATATTATATTATTTTATATTATATTATATTATATTATATTATATTATATTATATTATATTATAATCCCTTAGAAGCCTGTTTGTTTTCTAATGAGAGACGATGAGGATAGCTCTGGCTGAGGAGGATGGTGGGGAGGAGCTGGGAGGAGTAGATGCAGGGAAACCATAATCAGGATATATTATGTGAGAAAAAAATTGATGTTTTAATAAAATAAAAACGAGCTTCAAAGCAAATACAGACATATTTTTAAATTCCCCCTTCACACCCTAGTTTGTGAATACAGAGCCAGACGGACAGAGATATTAAGCACAAACCCATCTCCATCCCACAGTTCAGACCCTGGTCCTAGAGTGGCCTTCAGGTCAGTTTGTTCCTTGTTGAGTTTTGCAGGGACTCTAGTTCTAGTGAGTGGGTGAATAATGTTAAAAATGTTCTATTGCTTAGGATTTTCAGTGTTTGTTTATTAGCTGTCTGTCTTAAGATAACAATGGATTGGGGTGTTTTTTTTTTTAATTAGTTCTTTGAGAGTTTTCTACAATGCATTTTGATCTTTTTCACTGCCTGCCTCATCCCTATACACCTGACTTTGTGCCCTTTTTCAAACTCTCTTAGGTGGATGTTTTTAAATTGAAGAGTTAAGAAGGCATTGACGAATGCGTGGGAAGATGGCTAAGTAAAGCAATTGCTGAGGACCCGAGTTCAAATCCCCAGAACCCACATAAAAAGCTGGATACAGCAACACATGTGTATGTAATCCAAGGATGCCTCTTCCAGAGGAATTGGGAGACAGAGACAGGAGAACCACTGGGAAATCTAGGACCATCTTGCTTGGTGTATGCAGGAGGAGTGAGCAAGACAGATCCTGTCTCAAACTAGATGGAGGGTGAGTACTTCCACTCCAGGTTGTCCTCTCTGGCCCCCACATGTGCATGGTGGCACATTTCCACACATGCACACACACGTGCACATAAATGCACACATGTGCACACATGCATACACATGCAGACACTTGCACATGCACACATGCACACATATGCCCACATGCATGCTCACACACACACAAAATCACTGAGTATTTTACTGAGAAAGCTGATCCTGAATGAGCTTAAACATTAGCATGCCATCTGTCCCCAAGGGGACTCAGATGAGGACTTAGTAATGATATTAGTTTCCTTAGATGGAAATTTCATCCATTGTATTTGTGCAGAGAAAGGGGAGCAGGTGAATTAATTCTTCATCTACATTCTNGCTAAGAATTCTGGGTAGCAAACTTCTCTCCAATGATCCAAAGTAAAACACTTCAGCACTTTATCAAAGATATCTTACGAATGTGACAGATACGGGGAAGTCAGTGTAAATTGCCGTGTTAGCGTCATATTTCACAGAATGAGAAATGAATGATCAGAATGCTGGCAGCTGGCATAGTTAGAGCCTAAGGAGACCCCTAAGGACCCCTTAGAACCCCCAAGGAAACCTCTAAGGACCCTTAAGGACCCCCAAGGCCCCCTAAGGAGAGCCTCCAGTAACGGTGCTAGGCTTTAATCGCTTGCTTCTTTCTCAGTTCGTTATGGTTTCCTCGTCAGAGGTGCACCTCTGAGGTTGTGATTCTCAAACTAGTATATTCCTCAGCTTAGCTAACACTGGGAGAAAGTAGGGGTAGATATAATTGCCAACACGTTGTAGAAGGAACCCTGAGTCCCAATGCTCCTGCCTCAGCAGTCTGGTCGTGCCTTCACAGCCTTGGCCTTNTGGAGGGTTGGGGAGTATTTCTTACAACCACACAATTTCCTTTTACCAAAGGGAGATATGGGTTTGCTCTTGTTTTTCTGCCATTGTGGTCTGGAGTACACACCCCAGGTGGCACAGAGGACGCAGAAGCAGGAGAAGCCGGTGGATCAAAGCTGCCCTACTCTATCCATGGCCACCAAGGAATATGTACTCGTTCTCATGTGGTGCCGAGTTTGCTGAAGCTAACATGAGGGCTAGGGAAACGGCTCGGTCTGTAAGTGCTTGCTTCCTTGCAAGTGTGAGGACTTGAGTTTATGTCCAAAGCTTGCTGGCCAGCTCGATTTGCCTATCTGGTGAACTTCCAGGCCGGTACAGATCCTGTCTCAAGCCAAAGATAGAATGCACTTAAAGAATGCAAAAATGAGACATGACACAGACAGACAGACAGACACACACACACACACACACAGCAAAGTACAAAAAAACACCATTTATTATAACCATTCAATAATAAAATGGTGTCTTATTTCATCCCCCCAAGTATCTAATTTATAGTAAAGGGTATTTATTTAAATTCAAATATTTGACTACGAAAATCAGAATTCTAATTTGTCTTGCTTTTCTTGCTATACTGGAAAGTTCATCACTGGCTTGCAGCCATCTGGGGTTGTGTGCTCCACTATGGGGAGTGTCAGGGTGCGGGCGGTGCATGTGAATCAATTCTTTCGTATGTCTTTTCTTGTGTCTCACAGTGCCATTTGAGTGGACCACATGCTTCATGATATTCTCTTTTTTAAATGAAAACAACACTTGTACTTGAAACATTATCTCTGAGAGCTGAGGTGGGTTGTCATGGCCAGGTGGATCATGCAAGGGGATGGGTTACCTCTGAAGGGAGTGGGTAGTTCCCTTTCCTCATGGAGGTTCTGGCTGCTGCCACTCTAGTGTCTCTACCCACCTCTGCCCAGTGGTCTTTACTGAAAGCTGTTGTATCAGCCTGGCTCAAACAGGTGAAGCAGGATTTGTTTTCTGCACATTGCTTTCTTTCCTTATTTTTAGCAACATTCTTCACAAAGATAATCATCCAAGAGATTGAATATCGAATTGAGAATTACAGGGTGCAGAATATAAATTATAGATCCAGAGAGAGAATTCAACTTTTCCTCTTGTAATAAAGCATGAAGGTGCCTATTGACACAGGAAATCACAGCCTGGGGACAAAAAAAATACAGAAAATTCAGGCAAAAGACCTTCACCAGTCAGGCAGAAAGCTGAGTTCTCTAGGTGACTCAAGCTCCAAACCTGTTGGTTTCCACCAGTGTGGTAATCTCTCAACCTCTCAGTGTTCATTTGGCCAGGCACGTGGCACAAGACCACCCTTGCTGGACAAACCAGGCTGCTTTTAGGTATGATTAGACTTTGAATGTCTTCAGATAATTTTGCTTCTCTCTCTCTCTCCTGTCTCTTATACACATCTAGATGTGTATAATTTCTATCTATCTATCTATCTATCTATCTATCTATCTATCTATCCATCCATCCATCTATCTCCCTGTGTGTAGAGTATTTGTGTGTTTGCACGCATATGTGTGCACACACGCATGCAGGTGTTCATGTAGGTTTATGTGTGTGCACATGCATGCATGTACATATGTGTTTGTAGGCCAAAGGTCAACTTTGGGTGCCGTTCTCCAGATGCTGTCCACCTTCTTTTTACATTTATTTATTTATTTATTTATTTGGTTTTTTGAAACAGGGTTTCTCTGTGTTATTTTGGCGCCTGTCCTGGATCTCGCTCTGTAGACCAGGCTGGCCTCGAACTCACAGAGACTGCCTGGCTTTGCCTCCTGCTGGGATTAAAGGTGTGCACCACTATCCCCCAGCTGCTGTCCACCTTCTTTAGTGGGGAACAAGGTCTCTCACTTGGTCTGGAGCTTGACGATTAGCCTAAGCTGGCCAGAGCCCCATGGGATCATTCTGTTTCCACTTCCACAGCACTGTGATTACAAGNACATGCCACTGTGCTTGGCCTCTTTTATGTAGGTTCTGGGAGTTGAACTAAGGTCCTCTGGCTTGTTGGATAGACACTTTACTGACTACACTATACCCGCAGCCCCTACTTTTGGTTTTTATTCTTGAAATTAAAAAAAATCAGCTGTGTGTACACATATAAACAAATGCAGGTGTGGATGGTGGGGAATAAAGAATGGTCCGTAGTTCTATTGTCCATTCCTCATCTGCTACCAACACAAAAGCTTCCTGGTTTTGCCCCGATAATTACGCTTGACAAATTCAGCAAATGAAAATACGAAGTATCTTATCTCTTAAACTTCAGAGCAGCAGCAAGTAATTTTAANCCATATTTATACTCGAATTATTTGTTGTGTGAAATTCGAATTTAACTGAGTATCTTCNGTTTTATCTGGCAACTCTAATTAGGCCATAGCCTTTCACCATGCAGCAGTTAGAAGAGGTTGGCTGAAGAATTACGGGACTCTATGTACTAGTTTTGCAATGTTCCTGGAGTAATGTGATTGTTTTAAAATATAAAGTTCTTGGGAAATCATTCTCCCTCTCTATCCACTGTACACCTGAGATTATGGGATGATGAGTATCCTCAGCTAACCTGCAGAGGAGACAGAGCTGCTGTCTTAGTGATGCGTGTGTTATTTATTTGGCTACGTTGGTTTGGAGGAGGTTAGGTTCTTTTCTTTGGGCTGTGGAAAATCACCAGATCAGACAATTGTCTAAGACAAATTGTGCGTGGCCAGCTTTCCCTCCCATTCAGCTGAAGCCTGGACTGCATCCCATCTTTAGGTGGCTGGGCAGCAAGCAGCATTTGTATCTGAGTTTGAAGGTACCGGGTTGTCTTCAGTGTATCATGTCAATAACAAACTCTCATGCTTTCCATGGCCTTTACNGACAAAGATTAGGTTCAGCTGAAGTTAAGGATGAATTTCTCTTATTTAGGGAAACTGCCTCCAACAGCTAAATATGTTACTGTGTCATTCACTTCTGGGGTCCTCAGGGCTCAGTGCCAAGGTGACAGGCCAAGCCAGCTCATTCCCCACCTGCCCACACAGAGGCCCTGCTCCCTTGGTGGTCTGCTGCCTCCTCCTTTCTCTGTGATTTGATAGTGTGATTCTCAAAGATTCTCAGTCCTTTGTTCCTTTTTCATGGAACCAGTTGCCAGTCACCACAGTCCCCCAAATATGGGTGGAAGAATGAGTTGGGTTCAGCAAAAGAAAGGTGGCATGCTTTGCCCAAGCAGTGCCCTGCGGATTTCCCCTCCTTGTTTTCCTGGACTAGTACTCAAGCATTCAGTCAACATACACGACTCAGAATTCCCCATGCCCCAAACATCTCTTTCTTGCATTTCTAATCTGTGTTTACTGATCACTTCTTTGTAGGAAAAGTTTATATTTCAGCAGAAATGAAACTTTGCTCTAACAAGCCTAATTTTAAAAAATTTAAATATAGTANCAATAATATAGAAAAAAATGCTTTTATAGCCACAATTCACTATTGGCAAGATCATGGGCGTGTTTGGTTTGGTTTTGGTTTTTTTTTTTGAATTACTGTTGGATTGGACAAAAAAATAATCTATCAAATTTCATTTCTGGTTTTCTAGTTGAATGATTGTTCTTAAGTACTCTGAGTGGTGACACTCATTAGGCAGATGTTGAAGAATACATGTCAATGCAGATGCTAAAGGAGTGTCCCTGGGGACCAGTCACACTGGATAACCAGCAAAAATAAAAAACAAAAAAACTACACTTAGAAGTGATTGCCAAAAGCATAAATATAGTCTGTTAAAAGCAGGCTGATTGATCCTCAGTTCCATTTTTTAATGTTTGCTAAATTGATATGAAAAACTTACCACCATTTTTATTTGTATTTAGAGTTCTGATGGGGATACAGTTTTATTTTTTAATCAGATTTTGGTCCCTTCATCAGGCTGTAGTAAATTTCCTGTTCATATGCTTTGCCAGTTTATGCTTTGTATATGCCAAAAGATTTTTCTCTATTTGCATATTAATGTTTTTTGGTGCTGTTTGCTTCAGAGAGAATTTTAATTTTTTATAATTAAATATATATATNTTGAGTTTATAGTTTCTGCCTTTNGTCTCCTGTTAGGAAATCTTTTTCCCTTAGAAGACTGAAATATTGACCAAACATTAGTAATAACTAGAATGGTTACATCAGCCATTACAGCTGTTTACTTGGTTCATATCGTCTACTAGAGAAATTATGAGTCACTGACCTTAATAGAATTTGACAATTCTGTTAATGACCTAGCAGCCTCAGTGANCTTACCTTGTAGATGAGGAAACTGAGACTTGGGGAACTTACATGTCTTCCTGAAGGACACCATGATCTGTTTACCTCTCAATCTCTGTTAGATGTTGGCAGGACCAAGGGAGAGGGATCATTCCAGGGAGATGGGCCAAGTGGACTGCCCAGTGGCTTGCAGTGGGAGTGTGCAGTTCACTTGTCAGCCACAGCAGAGCCTGCGGTCATCTCAAGGGAAAATTAATCCATCATTCAGGCTGNTGACATCAGAAGAGGATGTGTACCAACCCCGAATCAACTTGTCCTGGGCATCCTTTCGCAGTGTATCTGAGATGAGAAGATAATTGGAAAAGCACATGAGAGACCCACAGCCAAGAACATCATAAAGGAAGCAAGAGAAATTTGAAAAAAAAATTGTGGGTCCCAGGAAATAGGATATATTGTTTGTTTAGTTCATGATGCCTCTTCTGTGCAAAATAACCCCTGCTAAAAGAAAACAAAACATGAATATACACATATATACACACATGCACACACATATCATATATACACACATGCACACACATACACACACATATATACACAGACACATACACGTGTCTATGCACATACAGACAGACACACATGTATGCACACACACACAGACATACATGTACAAACATACTACCACCACTATAAGCTACATTATGAAAAAGGCTATATAGCATTTTTAAAACTAGTAGGTGAGAATAAGAAAATATTTAAGTTGAATTTTCCACAAGCCAAGGTGCTGACTTAGAGAAAAGACAAAGGAGGAGAGGAAAAAGCAGAGAGAGGAGCATTCTTTCTTATTGCTCTGAGTTTTCTTAATAACTTTTGCTTGAGGATTTATTGCTATTTGACTGTAAGATTGAAATTACCCATCATCCTTTTCACTTTTATTGCATGTATTAAGTGTTTTTAAATTATGTTTCAAATATTTCCATACCTTGTGTATCTCATCCCACAATGTCCATCTCGGGCAGCTTTGCCATTCTTCATGACAACTGGTACAGTAGAGGGAAACTTCAACCACATCCAGGGTTCTGCTGGGCCTGAAAATAAAACCAACAGAACACACAGGCAGGGGAAGGCACACAAGGATGTGAATGTAGGTTTGAGGTGATGTGGAGGCAGTTTCAGAAATAAAGAACCAGAGAAATGTGGGGAACTGTGTTGTACGCTTGTTCTTGATGGAACATGGGCAGAGAAGATATGCTTCAACAGCCATTAGCAGGAGGGAGGAAATGTGAGGCCTGCGTGCTCAGATTCTTCTTAGTGTCTCTGTGTGTTCCTGCCCTTTGTATGGGCACAGGACATGACACCTGTCACACGGGGATTTTTAAAGGGAGAAGGGAGAGAGGAGGTCAGAGACCCATCTTGCTTCTGATGTTTTCTCAAATGACAAGATGTCATATTTTGGGGCAGTGTGCTCTGAACCCTGCCAACAGTGTTCAACTGAATTATGGCCNTGACTTTAGATAGAGCTCAAGTCAGTCATCAGTAAATGGCTGGGTGTTGGAGTTGCCTGCCTACCTACCTACCTTGACATATCTCTTCAGACCCCAGTCCATAGCTGCTTGCATTAGCTCTTCTGTTAAACTAATTCAACCTTACATTGAGTGCATTAGCCTCAACTTCTGATTGGTACTGTGTTGTAACCAAAACAAATGCAGAATTGTGAATGGAGCTTTAGAAAATTCTAAAGACAAATATGGGGGGCTGGGGAGCCAACCTAAAGCTTTCTGTGACCCTTTGTGTGGCAGCCACCCACTTTTCTGGCTGATGAAGTCATTTCTACTTCAGTGCTTGAGGAACAGAATAGTGCCTCCAGATTCAAAGTGCAATCCGGGGGACCATGTCTAAAACTGGAGAGAGCCAAACCAGACAAACAAAGCTCATCTTGTCACTGAGTCAAATGGCAGACAAGAAGCAGCTTAATGGAGGAAGGATTATTTTGGCTTATGGTTCCATGCCTGGGAAGCCGTCATGGCAGGAGCTCACCTGCAATGACAGGAGCTTCCAGTGTGACATCAGCAGATGGGGAAGCAGAGAGGTTGGTGTGGCACAGGGACCAAACTGTAATGCCCTGTCCCTGTTTCCACGGCCTTTACTCAACCAGATGGGCTCCATGTCTGAAAGGTCCCATGGTCACTCAAGGCAGCACCATCAGCTAGGGACCAAGCACATCATTGAAAGGCAGTTCACAATGAGATCCTTCAGGGACACTCGTTAGTTAAGCTTCCACTGTATGTGAGTACAGCTTGGAACTCTGGCTCTCTACCTCAGTTAGGTTGGCAGTAGTTTAGATGCTTTTTCTTTTTAATGTTTCTCTTTTGCTTGCAGAAGTTGGGATTTTCATAGCAAAGCAAAGTGGATGATTGTTGATTCCTAATGTATTGACCGATAAATATCCCAATGAGATGAAATGCCATATGTATCAGCCACGTCTATTCTTTTCTGTATTACTTGGACATCTAGAGGCTGAATGGAATACCCTCTCCTGAGGTTGACTGTCCTGGAGAGGTAAACAACTCAGATCTGAGTGTGCTTTTCAAATGCAGATAAACTAATCTTGACTCCATGTCTTTGACCCCTNTCTTATGGGGTTGTCACAATCTAGGCATCCTCTAGACCTTGTCTGCACCCAGCCTGTCTGCATTTTTAGCTGGGTTCATATACCTTTCCTTGACAAACTGCACATTTTTCATGTGTTCCTGACAAAGAGGAATAAACACTAATCGCCATCCATGGACATCATCCTATTGACATGAACTTCTCTCAGTTCTTGCTGGCTATAACCTTGAACTGTGGCTTTGTCCTCTGTCTGGTACCCTAGCTTCGTGGTCTTTCCCAGCCTCTGAATCTAGATAATAATTCTTCCATCTCATCCTTGTGCCTTACCTGGTAGGATGGTGGCCTCTGAAGGATAAGTATCAATGCTTGACTCTGAGGTTGATAAGAAGTAGGAATCTACTTTCCTTCTTCTGCATGTGGCTTCCCCCTTCCCTCAGCTCCACTTCCTGATGAGACTGACCTTTCTCCAATGAGCCCTTAGTACTTCCATTGAAAATCAGTTGATTGCTGATGAGTGGGGTTATTTGGGGTACTCAGTTCTCTTTCACTGGTCTGTGTACCTCTTTGTGCCAATGCCATGCTATTTAATCACGCTGCCTTTGAAGTCAGGTAGTACAACCTCTCTGATTTTTCTTTTTTTCAAGATTGCTTTGGCTATTTTGGGTTGTTTGTACTTTCATATGATTTAAACATTATACAGTATATAATACCTCAAAAGTTTATGTGGTACCCCATTAATATGTATCATTTTTATGTTTTCATGTAATTTAATCTTAAAAATGCTTCTCTGTATGTATCTAAAATTTTATTTGATATATATATTTATTTAATATGCTTTGAGCTCATTATGGAATGGAGGTCACCCATAAATTGAATTTCTTCCAAAACTCCAAATGGAACAATAGATACAACACACTACATAATTTTATCTTTATTCATTTATTGTTCCCTTTGCCTGAGCACAGGTGAAATCAGGATAATACTCACTAGCTTTTCTCCATGGCACATCTTTCTGACTCCAGGCCAGAAATAAAAAGAAACTTAACCTTCATTAAAGTTTTACATATTTTTCTTCTCAAAAGAACCCTAACTGTATTTGTAAGCCAGAAAATTACTCCATATATTTTCTCTTTTTGCAACATCATATTATAATCTCTATCATCTATCATAACAGATCATCTCTACCTCTAGTTGGCTGTTAAAATTTAAAGATCAGTTAGTTATTAAATGACTGACAAAACTATACAGTTTCAAGGTCATTGTTATAGTTGCAAATAATTTTGGGTTTGCCTTGTCCTGGGGACTTGGCTTAGAGGGATAGCCAGGGCCCACAGGATGTTAGATAGTAGGACTGCTAGGATGAAGCTACCACAGAGATACCCTTTGGAATCACTTCGAATGCTCTGCTATTACAT
>LZPO01027512.1:207134-217316 GCA_001675575.1 Neotoma lepida | reverse complement strand
CAAGAACCCAAAGGCACAAAATCTGGTCTGTGACAGGGTGAGAATCAATTGGAAGTACTTAAGGTCCAGATTGAGGTAGAAAAAAGGGGCTGGGAATTCAAATATTCACATCTCCATCCATTTCTGACAGAACACAAGGACCACTTCATCAGCTCTACAGAAAATGGTGAGAGCTCTACTGGAAGGTGGGTACAGCAAGGCATGAAATCAATGTGGGTTTTAAAGCCTCCTCTGAAGTCGGGAAATTAGGGCAACTGGACATGATCCCAACTTTCAAGCAGCAGGAAAAGTTCATACAGGAAATGCAAGAGGAGCTGCCATGAAAATAACATGCATTTTTAGAAAAATAAGAATTATTCAAAACATGAGGAGCTCAGAGGAATGGCTTAGATCTCTTAAACAAGTTATATAGTCTACTCAGATTATTTGATTCTCTGGGGAAGCTCAGATCATTAGAACATGAAGAAAGCAAGACAATATGAGAATCAAGTGAGAAAGAGAATTATAGATTAAGAGTTAGACACAAAGGGTTGAGTTCTGTAAAGGAGATGAGAGACTGGTTGCACAACCACTTACTTGTGAGAAGACTTTGGTGGAACCTGACTTCTTTGACCTCTTTACCCAGAACCTGCAGCCTCACAGCACCAAGGTCACACCATTGAAAATCTCATCCAGATAGTTGTGGCTGCCTCGGTTTTAGTGACTCTAGTGATTCTGCTGTTAGAGGCTTGGTACAGCAAGAAAATGGTACAAGATGCAACTAGGGGATAAACAAGAAAGACCACTATGCTGCACACTTGAACAGACTATGGGGAATAAGTCTGGTGATCCCATACAATTACGTAAAGACAATTGGATATACATTAAAGAACTGTACTCTGAGAAGGTCTAGGGAGCAAATATTTTCTCAGTATAGGGGATTCCGTGGGTTGCTATCAAGAGCACTTTGACTGCTCAACTGTGCTGCTTTCCCAACATCACACTCGGTATTTGCTCACTTCTTCCTCCTCTCTTCTTACCTCCATATGTAACATATGCCATGGACCGTTGCTTTCTCTCACTATCAATTAGCATTTTCTCTTCCATTGCTACAGAAAATGTTCCTAAACATTATCCTTTACCTTTACCTGTGAGAAGGAAAACATACTTCAAACATCAAAAATAATGGGCACAGTTTAGATTCTAGAGTGAACTAAGTCAAATGAAAATGATGCCCCAAACTCTCTGGAACCTTCAGTATCTTCAGTGTTCTTTACTAGAATAATGTGAAGTCTCTTCTTGAAAGCTTTATAATTGCCTTCAATGCAATGACAACAGTAGGAAATAAACAGCTGGGTTATTGTTACTGTGACTTTGAAATATAGTATTTGACAATCTTTGTTTTCTTGAAACACTTGCAAATAACAAACAAGACACTCTGACATTAACCAGACTCCATGTCTCTACTTCTCAATGAACTTCAGTGAATTTAGAACAGCTATCCTGAAGCTGTATGTTTCACATTGCATTTTACACTTCTAATAAAAAATACCATTTTATTAAGCACATTCTATACTTGGCATTTGCTAATTGCTATGTGTATTCCCTTCACAGTCACTGTCTTTATTAGAAAATAAGGTCACATGTGTGGGGTTCATGAGTGACATAGTTGATGTTTTCTTTGCAATTTGAAATCTCATTGTTGATTGATGTTTAATACAAAAGCAATTGTTTTATATATGGCCTTAATCTACCAGGATATAATCATTAATTATGAATATTATGTTTCACCCTAATTTGAAAATATGGTTTCTTTTCAAAGATAATATTTTATTAATTCTTTGAAAATCTCATACAATACATTTTGAACATATTCATAATTCTCCCTGGCTTCTCCACAGTTGACCCTCATCCCCTACCCATTCAGAACTTCTGAGAAGAAAATTAATTTGTCTGAAAGGACACTTTAATTCCTTTGTTAGCATTTTTGTGTTCTTTGACAACCTATCTCTTCTTTTTTTCAAAATATGCACATACTGTATTTACTTTACTTGTCATCACATGTTAGCTAAAATTTTAGGTGCTGTGCTGAGCAGGATAGACAGAAGGGACACATTGCATAATTCATTATCCTCAGGGGAGATATCTGACTTTGCCTATTAAATGTACTGTTTCCTCCAACTTATTCTAATATGATCTTATTAAAAAGATGGTATTCTATATTGCTAAGTGTTGCTGGATCCTAATGGCTCCCTAGGGGGAGGGGGATGAGAAAGCATGGCATCAACAACACAGATACTGGGAATCAGTTGAAGGAAAACAGCAGACTTGTTTATTCAATAATGGAGAAGGCCTTATGTTACCCTCCTCCCAGCACCCAAGCTGTATCCCAATCTGGTAGCATTGAGCATTCACTTCTCATTGGGTAGGCATGAACAGGAACTCTGACAGCAACCAGGAATTCTGACAGCATCTGTTGCTAGGACCTTAGACAGACTCTACACAATCAGGAACTCTGACAGTGACCAAAAATTCTGACAGTGCCTGTTGCTAGGCCCCTAGGCAGACTCCAGGTTGCCTCATAAGGAAGTATTTTATTTGCATGCCTTGTCAACTGGTTTGAGCCAATTTCCTCGACCCTATGTACTTAACCTACTACATACCATCCTTTTATTTTATTGCATGGGAGCTCAGTGGGAGTCAGAGTTCTTTGCTCAAGTCTTGTTGACCATGTCTCAGGGGGGATCAGCAACTGGACTATGACTGTCTTAGGTTGGCTTGCCAAACAAGCTCTTACCCATCATTGACTATCATCCCTTGAAGAGTATCCATCCCTGGGGAGTTACCCCAGGTGGTGAGAGTCAGGTGGTAGCCTTTTGAATTTCAGAAAACCAGGCATGCATAACCTCCTGTGGGCTATGAGTTGGATGTCTAAGAGCCATTAACATTTGTAGTCACCTTAGTAGCCATCTGTTGTTGGCAGATGTGCTGTAGGAGACACTTAAAAAGGAGAAAGATTAAAAGCACCACCCCGGATCAAAAATCAAACCAATCAAAACATAACTGAAAATCCAAGAGCGATGAAACAGTCTTTTTATATCATGCCAAACTTTTAAAAAAATAAGAGTCAAAGACCATAACCTCTGCCCTTGTCTGATTTAATTGGAAAATTTTGCGGGTTAGCTGTAATGAATAATATAGAAACTTAGCTGACCATGGGCCTTTAATATATTTAGCTAGCTCCCAGCCTGCTAAGCTAATGCTCCTAATCTCAAAAGGCATCATACAAAATGTGGAAAAGTGAGGATCCACAAGTCTTCAGCCTTTAGAGGGACAATGAGAGCAAGAAAGGGGAGTATATACGTTACCCATCCTGGGTGATTTCCTCCTTGGTGGAAGCAGGCTGATCTGTGGCCAGGCACATATATCTTGTTGGGACCCATATTGGCATAGTGGCACTCTGAGGAAAAATACAAACATACCCTTTCCCATGGGATAGCAGGGGGGATGGCAGCTGCCATTGGAGGGAGATAGGATCTCTCCATCTCACCAGGGCAGGAGTGTGTACTTTGGCAGAGACATTCAGTGCTTGTAGGCGAGGCTGAGCTCCTTCTTATCAAAACTGAGAAAGTTCATATGGAAAAGGACCTCTGTTAAGGCCAGATGAGGATCTCTCTTAGCCTCTGGTGAGATAGTCCTTGTCAACACCTCCTTAACAGCTCTGTTGGTCCTCTCCACAGTGGCTTGTCCCTGCAAATTGTAGGGATGCCTGTGGTATGGGGAATCTTCCAGGACCCTAGAAAGTCATTGAATTTTTGAGAGGCATAGGCAGGGCCATTGTCAGTCTTAAGTGCCTAAGGTACCACCATAACTACCATGGTTATTAGTGGGCCTTGATAGCATTGACGACCTTCTTTTCAGAAAGGGCAAGGACATAAACAAAAGAGGAACAGATATCTATTATCACAGGAACATATTTAAGATTGTCAAAAGGGGCATGGTGTGTGACATCCCAGATGGCATTAGGCAACAAGCCCCAGGGGTTAACCCCTGCACATTGAAGTGGTCCTAAGGGGGCAAGAAAAGCATATGTGGAACATGTCTGGGATGAATGTTTACATTGGGAAACTTGTAATTCTGGAGGAAGTCTATGCAAATTGTGTGGAGACAGATGGAATTGCTGGTGAAGAGCCTTGGCATGCTCTAGGAGATCCATACTGGCTGTTAATATGCTGGTGTCTGTGACTTCATTTCCTTGATCAAATAATCGGGGTAACTTGGATTGAGATCTAATATGGGACAGGTACCAATGCTCAGTCCTCTGATTTAGGACATCTTGTATNAGCAACATGGTGCTGGTGATGAGGGTCAGTGAGTCTTTGACTTGGGAAAAGGCCAGCACATGAACTGCCTGTACAGCATACAGGATGTCAGAAAACATATTAATGGGATTGGTCTGGCACTCCACTAAAACAATGAGGAGGGCCAATTGAATGGGACCAGGGTTAGGGATAACATATGTAACACCTTTGGAGCCAGGATGATGGATAAGATCATCATATCTTTTTTTTATTGGAATTGGAAAAGGCTAGAGTGGCATGAGGGATGGGAATGGATGAAAGGACTGTGTAGGGCTGGATTGGAAGTGTGGGGGAAAGTGGGAGGACGTGAGCAGGAGGAGGGGAGGTAAGGGGAACTGTGGTTGGTATGTAAAATGAAAAAACTTGTAAATAAAATATAATATTGAGAAGAGAAAAATAAAGTTATGAATCAAATATTGGAAAAAAACAATACCAGAGTCAATATTGTTCATCATGGGTCTTTACATTAACCACTCGCAAAGAGAACACATATCAAACAATAAAAATGATTGGAAATGCCAGATTCCAATGTGAACTAAGTGGGATAAAAATAATACCTCTAAACTCTATGTGGAACCTTCAGTACCCTCTGTAATAAATACTAGATAAACCTGAGGACTCTTTTTGAAAAATTCATTCATTTTTTTTCTTTCAATGCAATGATAATAGTGAGAAATAAAGAGGTGCAATATTGTTGACATGACTTTGAATAGTTCTATGACTTTAAAATATAGCATTTTCAATGCTTGTCATTTTAAAACACAAACAAAATCTGACACACTAACATAAGCCAGACATGAAGTCTCTATGTCTCCATAAATTTCAGTGAAATTAGAATAGCTATTCTAATCCTGTGCTTCACATTGAATTTTACACTTCCAAAAATATAATTTTATTAAACATATTCTACACTTGGCATTTGATTATCACTGTGTGGATTACACTCACAGTCATTGTCATGATTCCAAAATAAGTTCACATATGTGGATTGGAGGAGTGATGCAGAAATAATGTCTTCTTTGTCATCTGAAACTTCACTGTTCATTGTTGTTTAATAAAAAGGCAATTGTTTTGTACATAGCCTTAATCACCCTGGATAAAATCATTCATTACAAATACTGATTTTTCCTCCAAATTTGCAAACTTGGTTTTATTAAAAAGAATTTGTCAAATATTTGGAAATCTCATACAATGAATTTTGGTCATATTCACAAATACTTTCCAGCTTTTCCATAATTGACCCTCATTCCTCATTCCCCATGTTAGGATAGAGCTTTAACACTTCCATTGGTGAAGCCTTACCCCCAAAGCTGTAAAACTTGTGGTGGGCCTATCATATGGGCTCTTCTAGATCATGTGGTTAATTCTCAGAAAATAATAAAATGTTCAATGCATTTGCCTTCAGGAATCCTATGAAAAAGTGCATGTGGTTTTAAGACATCATGTTTGGAAGTTACAGAATTTGATTAAACTTACTGATTGATTGCTGTGTCATTTTAAAACGTCCATTTCCTTATTAGTTATTTTAGCATGCTCTTGGGTATATCCTGTGGGTCTCTTGTTAATTAGATATTATTCACTGGGATGACAATACTGACATGATTCCTTATTTCTTAATCATAAGTGATAAGACTCAATGAATGTGGAAGGAAAAGTGTGTGCATCAAGCCTATGACATCCAGGAATTGAGCAACAGGAGGTAGAGAGCAGCCAGTGCTATTGAAAGCCACAGGCAATGTGTAAATGCTTCACCTATATATTTGTATCTCTGAATGCAAGTTTTGAGGCATGAATCAGTGCAGAGGGTCTATTTGAGAAATAAGAAATATGGAATGGGGTAGGTGAAATGAAGAAAGAAAAATGAGAGTCTCAGGTACCTGTATGAGGCCTCTGCTGTAGGTAATGTGGAGAGGCTACGTCAATATCTGTCAAAGACCAGTTGCATCAGAAGCTTCCATAAGATGGAGGGATTGCTAGAAATTGTTTCCAGTTTTCCCAGAGACTATGGGATTCTTAACAATTTTGAGCTGAAATGACCATATATCAATCTCCACTAATATGAGCATCTTGAGGGACAGTTCTATCTGTATGAATTTGAGGCTATCACAACCATCCCAAAAACCTGAGTTGAAGGCACCTCTGACCAAGAGCAATATGCTTTGGAGGATTAAAAAAATGTGATTCACTCTCAGATTCATGTTAATTCATGTCTGGGAGCTCAGCTTGAAGCTCATCTGTAACCCTTCATTTCATTAACTTCTAGGCATAAAGATGCAATTCATTGTATATTTGCTGCTGAATGTGTTTTTATTTCCTTCTCCCAGGCTGTGTTTCAGTTCTGGGATTAGATGTTTTCTTACTCCTTTTATAGAGAAGGGAAAAGATGATATGAGAACTTAGTTTCTGTACATGATGTGTGGAGTACACACAAAGGAGCTGTGTATATGGAAGATGGCAGTCAACAGACTCAACATAAATACTGTCCAAGAGTTGCTTCATTCTGGGCCTTGTGTTTGTTTTCTGTGCCTGCCTTCATTATCTATCTTTATCTCTTTAAAATATTTATACTTTTGATTTGTTTCATTTTGTAATCTAGCAAAAATGATAATCTTTATGGGATACAAAATGATTGTATTATAGATATGCATTGTGTAATGAGTAATTAAAGATAATGAATATATTTCTCATTCATATATATCATTTGATTGTGATATGGGAACTTAAAAGCTATAATAGTGTTACTGTGCATTATATATGGCATGTTTAGCAATAGATCTCAGAAGTATATTCATCCTGTTGAGTCATACTTACAGTCTCTGGGCAACTTCTCCATATTCTGCCATCCAGCATGAGCCCATAGCACTGGTATCTCTCCTTTTTCTTCCTGTTCCTAAGTTTTCAGTGTCTTTAAGCTCCACCCATGTGTTTCTTTCTGCAACAGTCTTACTTAACTTCTAAAGGTAGTTGAGCAAACAAGTTAGAATAGTCCATGACCAGCCTCCCCATGAAGGCAATACTGTGTGTAGAGGAAAGACAGAGAGCTCAGAGGATAGAGCAGAAGTGGAGACATTTGAATATGATATAGGAGAAAATGTATAAGAATTTTCTTGAAGGCCAAGGAAATAGACAAGTATCATTGAAATGGTTCCTTCCTTAGTATGTTGTCTGTTTCCGTCAATGCTTCAAACAAATTTCCAGAAATCAGGTTCTAGGAATATTGATTTATTCTTATATAAATTTTGTTTCTTTGATTTATTTGAGGCCTTGCCATTTTATGTCAATATAAGAAATTCAGTTTTAATCCATGTTTTATGTCTTCACTGGCTCCTATTGTATTTCTTATTAATTTACAAATACTATTATTTTATTAAGGTTTGTTAGTGTCATGCAATATTACATCACATACAAAGGAATATAAAAAGTTCATAGTTGGCCATGCACAGAAAATTTCATGTGTCAATTACAAATTTTCAAAATTTGTAAAACTTTTCTTTACTAATATTAATCCACTTAATTATATATCTTACTAATACAAACAATAATAGGTTCAGCCTATATTGTTTGCTTCCAGGGTCTGTGGAAGAGTCTAACAACCTACTGAGGATTCTAAACTTAGGAATATCAAATGAATCTAAGCACATTAAGTTCTTTATTCCATCCCTTTATTCTTCTCAGTAAATTCTATCTACACAGTTTTTTCTGTTCTCATACTTAGCTCCTCTCAGTCCCTCCTGCTCTCAGTCCCTTCTGCTGCTCTCTCATATCTATCTAGTTCTTTCCACCTCTGTCCTCATCTTGTTATTCTCCATCAATTTCCCCAGTGCTCTCAGAGAACCAGTATATATACACAAACAGTAATTCTTTGGCAAAGCAATGCAGGTCTTGAAGTTTTCAGGGTCACAGAGAGAGGTGATAAGGATCCACATATAAAGCAATAAATGTGGGCTTCCAATTACAAAACAAAAGGGGAGTGACTAAAGGGAAGTTCTCCGGTAGGGTCAACTAAAGGCTAAGATCAATTAGGGAATCTAGGAATAGCACCTGGCTGAGGAGGAATTAAACTTAATTTGCACAAGAAAGAAGCTTGGTACCTATCCCCTGCCTAGCCCTGGCAGCAATCTCCTTGGGTCAGTGGGAAGTAACCACCTTAACTAAGTAACTAGCAAGTGGCTAAAACATCATCCCAGGAATGTGAGCAGTAAATCTCTTAATTTAGGGTCTTGTATAAATAACCGGAGGTGAAGGCAAGGAGTTGAGGATTTAATTGCTAGTGAGATGAGCTAATGTTTATCTGCATTTAGCCTTGGAAAAGGGGTATCTTAGCTGGAATACTTTTGTCCAGAGAATGGCTCTGGCCAGATTTATGTTAATGAAAAATAAACACAGCTGGGAAAATTTATCCATATACCCCAAATGTATAGGGAAAGTTGTGCCCAAGATTGAGATGCAATCGTGAGATTACATGTACACATAACATGGAAATGCATGGTAAATGGGAGAATCATAGCTGTTATTGCACAAGAAGGTTACAATAAGAGACAGCCAATTCATTCAAAAGGCAGTAATTCCGTAACGCCTCATGTGATGGTTTACTCTAACAGAACCTTTAGTTCTGATAGGTTGGTCTTCTGAACTCTAGTTGTCACTGTTGTATACTCCATGGTTTTTACTACCAGTGGCTCTCAATATTTTACTGCCAATTTTACAATTCTAGAATCATTCCCTGACTTCCGTGTTGTAGGAAAATGAGGTCAATTGCCCAGAAAATGTAAAACAAAATATGAAATAAATTATCACACCATTTTGTTTTCAATTAATTCTGAATTGCAGTCACGACATAATAGAGTCATACTTTCCCTTCTCTACTGAGACATGGAACAGAAAATGGGGCTGAAGGTAAAGCAACTCTGTGAGGACTAAGGATGTCAATGTGACAATATAGACCTTAGAGAGTTCCATGATGAGGCTCAAAATAACTTCTCTAGAGCACTTTCTCTATGAAAGAGCACTGACAGAACTTCCAGAAGATTCCAGTTCAGTTATCAGCATCTTGTCAGCCTTTAACTCTAGCTCAAGGGGATTCAACATTTCTGACTTCTCAGAGCACCTGCTTCCATAGCACACACAAAGACACACACATAGGTATGGTCATACCAACTTATTATACAATAAAAGCTAGCCAATAAAAATTAAGCTTCCAGATGACCTTTGCTCAATTTCTACACATTCTATAACTCAAGGATATGGAGTCTTCAAGGAAAGGGCCTTACTGCCAAGTTATGTAGAGAAACCAAGAGCACTGGCATAGCCTGAAATGGTTAGGGGAAATTAGACTCCACTGGCTAACAACTTGGACAAAGATAACCAGTTCCCAACACTGTGCATTTTCTTTATTACCCTGCTGTCTCTACTAGGGGAATTATTACCTCAATCTAAGGGAACTCCAACTACATACATACTCAGTATACATCCATGTATACACTCAAGGAGGATCCTTTAGTAGTAATTTTCCATATGACTATTTTGAAATGTATTTAAGGTTAGTTATTTCTCTGTCTATTCCATGCACTATCTTCTCCTCACATCTGTTGTAGAATATTATTTAAGATGTGCTACATTTGTTTATGCTGTGGAACATTTGTTTAATGATGCAAAGATGTGTTGCATTCTTTTATGTGTTATTTGTGTAGTTCTGTGAAGCTATGTTACTTGGTCTGTCTAAAACACCTTATTGGACTAATAAAGAACTGAATGGCCAATAGCAAGGCAAAAGAAAAGATAGGCTGGGCTGGCAGGCAGAAAAAATATATAGAAGGAGAAATCTGGGAGAAGGGAGAAAGGA
>LZPO01027512.1:183214-198020 GCA_001675575.1 Neotoma lepida | reverse complement strand
ATAGATAGATAGATAGATAGATCTATACTTATGTATAGCTATAGAAATATGAAGAAGTAATTCAATAGAATGGCTTATAGTCATCCAGCTAATTGAATAATGGCTGTTTAAGAATGGAAGTTCCATGAATCCAGTAGTTGTTCCATCCACAAAGGTGGATGTCTCAGCTGGTCATCAGGATATACCAGCATCCAAAGAATTAGGCTCTAATGCCACTGAAGGAATGAACTTGCTAAGAAGAGCAAGACTAAGTGCAAAATGAGAGATCAAGCTTCTTTTTTCAATGTCTTTTACATAAACTTCCAGGAAAAGGTGTAGTCCAGATTACAAGTAGATATTTCTACCTCAAAAGATCTTGATTAAAGGTTTATCTTTCCATCTTAAAGATCCAGAGTAGAAGTTGGTCTGTCCTCTTCAAATATCTAATTAAGAAAAAGACCTTCACAGGTGAGCACAGTCATTTGGATTTGTAAATTTCAGAAGCCACTATGTTTACAACCACAAATAGCCATTGTGATTCTATGTTCTAATAATTGACCTATAGGTCCAGCTCTCTTGGTTGGTGCCACAATCAAACATTCCCTCAACAGTATTGCAGGGGGAGGAGATGTCTGTTTGAACTCTCCTTTATCATTGATCCATTTCTCTATTGAGGGCCCTGGTCCTATCTGAAGCTATACATGTAATCATTATAGCTAGGGTGGAAAGGTATCCTCACAGTTAGGAGCCAAGGAATATCACAAAGTCACACTGCACAACACACATCAGATAAGAGATTTATTAGGAGGGAGGAAACCAGGAGGGTGTTTGCCTCTGCTTAAGCAAGAAGCAGCAAAGAACTGAGCAGAAGACAGAGTTTATATGGAGTTTCTTGGGGAGGGGAATAGAACCTTTCAGATGAATCTATCTATGGTAGGATTGTTGGGATGTCAACTCCAGAACAGGGGCTGGGTCCAGCTATTTAGGATAGTTAGAATGTTCTGTGGGTGGGACCAGGCAGATGGAGATCCTCAGGGGAGGGGCCTGGCCACTCATGTGCCTCAAGGGGCTTACAATATGTCAATGTCTTGGAATACTAGATGTCAGCAAAAAGAGAAAGATTGATAAGACAGTTCAAATGATGGGAGTGATACAGAAAACTAAATGCAATGGTCAGTGCAGAACAGAAAGAAAAGCTGGTCAGAGTTAACCAGTCCTTTTCTAACAAGTCCTAATAAAACCATGACCTCCTCCAAAGAATTGAACTCTCTGTCTCTTGGGGAGGCCTGTCTTGGAACAAGTATCCAAACACTAACCATCCTTCTTCTGACTGCCATATCCCAAATTCATGTGGTATTGCTTGCTGTACTCATGGGGCTACTCCATGGAGTCTTCTGGATCATGTCGTTAATTCTCACAACATATTGTAATGTCCAATGCAATTGCTTTCAGGAATCATGTAAAAATATTGCATGTGGTTTAAGGCATCATGACTGGATGTTAAAAATATTGTTTTAAACTCTCTGTGTGATTTCTATTTCATATTAAGTCCTTCATTTCCTTATAAATTATTCGATCTTGCTCTTGGGTATTTCCTGTGGGCCTCTTGTTAATTAGATACAAGACAGAATACTAGAATGCTTCCCACAGAAGACTGGAAGCTTTTTTAACTTAATAACTAAACATAGTTTACAGGAGCCTCTNCAGAAGAACACATAGTATGAACTCAACTCACCAATTGTCACAAAGAGTCCAACCATTCTGTCCTTACACTTGGAGGATTTTACAGGTATGATGGAGATCAAAACTTATCTGATTTTCTCATTGCAAAATCTATCTCTGTCCTCAAATGAAAGTGTCCCTTTACAGGTCATAATACAGAGAGACACAGCAAGTGGAAAATCCGGTGGTTGCCCTCCTGACTAAATCTACACCTCTAATGTGAGAGTTCTATAAATCTCATTGTGAGACACAAAAATCAACACACTTCATGTCTGAATAATTTCCCTCAATGCAATTATCAAAAATGATTTCAGTATTCACATAATCAGCAAAGAAAGCAATGATATACCATGACAATTATTCCTGATGCTTCTTCATACAAGCTAGACCAAACATAACCCAAATACTTTCTTTTAGGTATCCCAACAACACTATGAGTCATAATAATCCCATGTTTCATTTAGGTAATTGAAATTATGTGATGTTTACTTACTTTCAAATAGAAATCTAACCCTTCAACCTGGGATCATCTCACTCCAGAAGACTTAATCTAAACAAAAAAAAATGTGAACATCACAGCTACTGTAACTGAAACAGGAAACCCTGTCTTTGTTTCATGTCATACTCAGAGGGTAGCTTACTGCAACACACAGGCATCCCCAGCACCTAGTGATATTATTATGTCCCTAGGATAGAAAAAGTCAGTTACCAAAGTACAAGTGGGAAATGAAAAATTCCTCTTCCAGGCAGATTAATAGAACCAAAGGTGTATACATTCTTATTCCCAGAACCTGAACTTATTACCTCTGATGCCAGATAGAACTTAAGGATCTTGGAGGAGGACTTAAGCCAGATGGTCTCAGCACAATAGTAACATCTTTATAATGCAAACAATAGGCTAAAGCATCAGTATCACAGAGACAAGAAAGAAGAGAGAAGAGTATTGGAAAATGCTGGTCCTTGGCTGCAGTGAATCAGGACATAGTGACTAAAGCTGTGGAAGACCATTGGAGCTTAGGGAGGAGAGAAAGCAGAGTCCTCTTTGAGATCTGCCTTAAGAAATATTTGACTTGAGTCTATGGAGCCACCTCGAGATTGTGGGCCCTGATTGTAAGATATTAAATTAGTCCTGAGAACACTGTGCTGAATTTGACCAAAATTTCTTTTGCATATTTGGGGTCTGCAATTGCTTCTCTTTGTGAAAGGACATGCTGTGGCATATAAATGTTTATTCTCTGGCTTGGAAAACACACAGGACAGAGGGAAAGCTGTGAAAAATAGAGAAAAACCAACTTTTGTAAAGACTTTTCAGAGACCCAAGTACATGACCAAACTCCTGCACTGGGGAAAAAAGGGAAGTTCCCCTTCTGGTGATAGTACTGATGTGGCAAGCCCATGACAGGAAGGACCTGCCCTCAGTATGACAACACCATATCTGGTAGTTCTACAGAACATGGTCAGACCACCCCAGAAGCACAAGTAAGAACAATACCAAGACTCACCATGATCCCAATGCTCAGAATGATGCTGTGCCTTGGTAAGTTATGAAGAGAGAGAGTGGATACTCAAATCTGTATGGAACCCTACTCCACAGACAGGTCTGATTCCATATGGATACCTCAGGGGATCTGGCCTGCCTGGCTCTCAGGATGAAAAAGCACTCAAAGAGTATTTGCTTCCAGGTCTGAGTATGGGTCACAAGACTGTAGTACTGGCAGGTGAGAGTCTCCATCCATCCCAGGATTTTATTCTTCACTCTGAAGACCAGACATTACTNTTGCTCTCCTCTTGGTCAACTCTTCACAATGCTGGTGNAGAAAAGTGTTTATGGAAAATNCTATAATATCTGTGAGCACTCTAGGCTAAGACCTGGGGTGTGAAAGGGTGATTGTACTGGTACTCAGCCTTTGATTTGNTTACNNGAACTCTCCCAAGGNCCATTATCTNGGCTAAGCCAGTTGCTNTGATTGCTCAACATATGCCTTCTTTTACAATGAAATGACAATAGTGAGAAATAAAGAAGTGGGAAATGTTGCCATGGCTTTTAAATATAGCATTTTANAATGTTTGTTGTTTTAAAACCTTAGCAAATAAAAAAAATTCNGACACACTGACNTTAGCCAGACCTGAAGTTTCTACANGTCCATAAACTTTGGTGACATTANAANAGTTATTCNGGAACTGTGATTCANATTGCATTTTACAATTACACTCAGAAATTGTCATTTAATTAAACACATTCTACACATACCATTTGATAATAGCTTCACATATTCCACTAAAAGTCATTCTCATAATTCTAAGATAAAGTCACATGTGTGGAATTCTAGAGTAATGCAGTTGATTATTTCTTTGTAATTTGAAATTTCCCTGTTGATTGATGTTTAATACAATAGTAATTGTTTTATACACNGCCTTAATCTACCTGGGTGATATCATCAAGTATAAATAATGTTTCCTCCAAATTTGAAAACATGCTTTCATTAAAAAGATATTTTATCAATTCTTTTAGAATCTCATACAATGCATTTTGAACATATTCCTGCATTCTCTCCATTTTCTCCATAATTGACTCTCATCCCCTCAACCCACTCACAACTTCCGAGGAGATAATCTATTTGTATGAAATAACACTTTTCTTCTTTTCTTAGCTTCTGTTTACTGTATTCATTGACAACACGTATCTTGTTTCAAAAATATCGACATTATATTTATTTTCCTGTCTGATTGTGTTAGCTAACATTTCAAGTGCTATGATAAACANGATTGAGAGAATGGGCACACTGCCTCCTACCTCTTCTTCAAGGGAAATTTCTGACTTTGTCTATTAAATTTAATGTTATCTCCAAGTTATTCAAATTTAATTAAAAAGAAGATATTCTACATTCCAAATATTATTTAACAATTTATGAAAAATGACCATGCCATAATGAAAAATATTGCTTTTGCCATGGTCCCTGCATTTGTTCTTTTCTACAATATTGTTGTGATATATGACATTGATTTTTTTTAATGCTGAACAGATTTTACAAAACCNTTCTATCTATATATTCATTGTGTATAATCCTTTTACCCAAGACTAGATACTATTGTATANCCCATTGAGTGTGTATCATTGAGTTCTAATAGTATATATTATCAAAATGCACTATTGCACAATATTTTCATTCTGGACATGNTACAGCATGGACAAACCACCAAGGACACAGTTTCAGGAGGAAACTTATGGGATGTACTCCACATATGTGGTCTATTGATGGTGAGATATTACTTGGTATATAAATATGCATTGTTGAAGATTTTTTNAATTTTTANTGTTTCAGTATTTCCTACCATGATATGAAGCATTTGGTCATTGTTACCTATAGTCCTTTCTGACAACTCACTCCTCCTCCTATGGAAATCTCCTTCTCAAGATGTTCCCTTCCTACATTGTGTTCTCTTTGTGGGTTCTGTAAGAATTACTTGACTGATTACAGGTAGGAAGTTATTCAGTGGAGCCATGACACTTCATCTGTGTCTATAACGCTGAAGACTAGGATAAGTTTTCCCATAATGANCGTTAATTGTCAATAGTCCCTTCTGGAGGGGTTAATTTTCCCTGANATTTTTTATTTCTTTTTCTTTGAGATATAGACACTCATTTGATTTTTGTAAAATATGTCTAAGGTGTTTAGTAGAAGCAATTTAAGTATGCAGACAATGCATTTGGGGGAAGGAAGAGTAGGTTTAGATAGGAGATGAGAAACTGTACTTTTTCAATTTAAGGGTAAAACTCTGTGTGTTTTTCCAAATTTTATATATTGACAACAATTCTTTGTAAAAGAACAACAATTCTTTGTAAAAGAACAGTGGGTTTTTTGCTTTTTTTTTAAAAAAAGATTTATTTATTATGTATACAGTGATTTGCCTGCATGCCACGAGAGGGTGCCAGATCTCATTACAGATGGTTGTGAGCCACCATGTGGTTGCTGGGAGTTGAATTCAGGACTCTGGAAGAACAGTCAGTGCTCTTAACCGCTGAGCCATCTCTCTGGGTTTTTTGCTTTGTAAATACACTTTATTCTTAAGAGACCTTCTCTTTTAAGTTTTTAAAGTATAATTTTGTTATTTCTCCCTTCCATATCCCCCTGACAANACTTCCAACATCCCTCATCCCCATTGTTCATTCCCAAATTCAGAGNCTTCTCTTCCCCATTCATTGTTGTCATGTATACATATAAATCAACAAATTATATAATACATCTTGCTGAGTCTGTTCATTGTTGTCTGTGTGTATAAATTCCTAGGAATGACAATTAGTGTTTTGCACTTTTGTTTTGTTTGGTACAATACATTCTTTTTGTTTGTTTGTTTGTTTTGCTTTGAGTGGAATATCCATTAATGTAAACTGCATTAATTGNTAAGCTTCGACATTTGAAAGGCTTACTCATAGGACAAAGAGAAAATAAAACTGTTAATTCTGAAAGAATAAAGCCATTTGTCTGGTTTGGCTGTCAAGACAGTACTGTGAATATGTGTATTAGTCAAGGTTCCCAAGATTCATTTTCCACTCCATCTGTTCCTGACTACACTTCCAATACTATACGTGCCATCTACTCAGTCCCAAATCCAGGGCATCCATTCAATAATGATTGTTGTTACATATACTTGTAAACAACAAATTTTATAATTTAACTTCAGAATCCATTCACTGTTGTCCGTGTGTATAAGATTTTATGGCTGACCACATGGCATTTTTCACTTTTGANGTATTCTTTAATGTATTACTTTCATTGTCATTTTTACTGTGGGTTGAATACCCATTAACATAAACTCTATTAATTTTTAAGCTTTGATATTTGTATGACTTACTCATAGGCCAAAGTGAAAATAAAACTGTTCATTCTAAGAGAATAAAGGCATTTCTCTGTTTTTACAGTCCAGAAAACCTTAGGTTCTATCATGTATTAGTCAAGATTTTCTAGAATAACAAAACTAATCTCTCTATATAAAGAGAGGTGATTTAGTAGAATAGCTTACCATGGACCAGCAAATCCAAATATTCTGGTTTAAGAATGGAAGTTCCAAGAATCCAGTAGTTGTGAAGTTCACATGGCTGGATGTCTCAGCTGGTCTTCAGTATTTGTCACAATCCTGATGATGTACCTTCCAAAGCCAATGAAGGAATGGACTTGCTGAGGAGAGCAAGAGTAAGCAGGCAAAGAGAGAGCATGCTTCTTTCTTCCCTGTCCTTTATATAAGCTGCCATTAGAAGGTGTATTCCAGATAAAAATTGGATATTCCTACCTCAAAAGATCTTGAGTAAAAGCGTATTTTCCCATCTAAAAGATGCACAGTATAAGTTAGTCTTCCTTCTTACAATTATTTAGTTAAGAAAAAGCCTCTCACAGGTGTGCCCATTCATTTATGTTTATTTATTTCCAGAAGTAGTGAAGTTGACAACCTAGCACAGTCATTGAGGTTGTATGTTCTTATAACTAAACTGTAGATCAAGCTGTCTGGTTTGGCTCTATAACCAAACACTCCCTCAACAATATTGAAAAGTGAGGTGATATCTGTTTGATCTCTCCTTTATCCCTGGATATATTTCTCTATTAAGGGCTTAATCCTATATCAAGCTGTAAGTTAATGGTCTTGGGATACTAGGTGTGAAGCAAAGGGAGACAGACTGGTAAGAGAGTACAAATGATGGAAATGATGGAGAAAACAGAATGTCATAGTTAATCTAGAACAGAAAGAAAGGCTGGTCAGAGTTTAACCATTCCTTTTCTAACTCTAACAACTTCTGATAAAGTCATGAAACCTCCAAAGAGTTGACCTGTCAAATAGGGAAATCTCCTTGGAATTATACCATGAACAAGTATCCATGGGTACAAGTGATAGTTAAAACAAAAATAAAGTAGAGTCTATCACAGGTGTAGTGCCTCTGTCCACTCCTGCTGTGAGTGCAGTTCCCCAAATACAAACAATCCTTCCTCCATCTGCCTTATCCTAAATTTATATGGTGTCAGTTGGTATACTCAGGTGTACGGAGTAAAAGGGCCAGGTAAAGAATATTGTGATCCTGACACGACTTCGAGTCCACAATCAAAGAAAGAACATACTGACTTTACTTCACCCAAAAACAATTNCAATAGAAAGCACACACTGACCCTGATTTGAACCCAAGAAAGGGGACAAGAGAAAGAATGTCCTGACTCTGATTGACCTCAAGTCCAAGACCAGAACAAAGAAAAAAAAAACACCAATTCCTGAGCATGAAATCCTACCAGTGACAGAGCTTCAATATCAGGCCACAGAAGCCTACCAATCCCTTAGCTTGCCCCAATATCAAGCCGCAGAATCCCTCCAATCTCAGGACACCCTGTAAATCTCTGCTTCCAAAATTACCTTATATAAAACCTACCTTTTTTATCAGTTCCTTTCTGCTTCTCAACCAAACAAAAGTAGATATCCTCCTAGAGTTTTCCCTNCCAATAAATCTCTTTGGAGAGCTTTGTTGTTTGGTGTGATTTTGTGGCATTCCCTGACTCCCAGTTGCCAGGATTCATTTTCTAGTAGAGCTGTTAACATTTGGACTGGAGAAACCTTCCCCATGTAGGAGTAGAGCTGTAAAATTCAATCAGTGAAGCCTTTCTTCTTAGAACTGAAACATTTGCAGTAGGCCTATCATATGGGCTCTTCTGGATCATGTGGTAATTTCTCAGAAAATAATATAATGTCCAGGGCATTTGCCAAGTTTGGAAGTTACAAAATTTGATTAAAATTATTGAGTGATTGCTGGGTCATATTAAAACTTCCATTTCCTTATCATTTATTTTAGCTTCCTTTTTGATATGTCCTTGTGGGTGTGTTTTTAATTAGATGTAAGACACAATTGAAGAAGACTTCTAGAAGAAGACTAGACATTTTGAAAACTGCTAACTAAACAATGGTCAGAGGAGCCTGTGCATAAAGTGAACAGTGTGGACTGAATACACCAATGGTCACTAGAAAGCCAAACTTTTCCCTCTTATAGCTGTTTGAATTTNCANNTATCATGTAGATCATAATGTATCTGATTTTCTCATTGTGGAAGCTCTGTCTTTTCCTAGGAATTTAGTGTCTCTNTACAGTTCATTATACAGAGAGACCCAAAGAGTAGAAGTTTCAGTAGCTGTCCTCTAGAACAAATAAGTGCCTGTAAAGTAATAGTACTGTTAATCTCATTGTGAAACACAAAAATCAACACAGTTCATATCTGTCCTTGTTTCCTCAGATGCAAATACCAAAAATGATATTAGTAAAGTTTTAGAGGAACAGAAAAGATAGAAAGACATTCAATCACAATATTCTTGATGGTTCCTCATACAAGCTACACCAAGCAGAGCACAAATAAATTTTATTTTGTATCCCAACTACATTATGAGGTATAGTATTCCCATGTTACATTAAGGTGACAGAAATTAGGAGATGTTTACTTACTTTCAAATGGCATTATAACCATTCCAACACAGATGTTCTCAGTGTAGAAAACTGAACCCAGCTTTGTGTTCTAGAGAATGCTTAACACCATATTGAGGCCACACTACTATCAATTTCAAGGAAGAGAAATATATCTATAACCTGGGAGNTTCAATTAAGTTGAGATAATTTTTAAGTGTATCCCATGTAACTTGATCATATTTTCTCTAAAATTCATCCAGCCTACACCTCCCAACACATCTCTATTTCAACAATCTATTCTCTATGATATATTAATATGAGTTACAATGACATCTGGAATACTACTGTCCCCAAACTGAACTGGGGTTTTGTTCCATGAAGTNAAGAACAGCATTAAGTATCTCCATGGACATATGCTTATTGAGTAGATTAAACTTGGGAAAACAACTAGTTTGTAATTCTTGAAAATCTTTTTATTCAATTCTATAGTAAACGTCATGAGCATCAAGTTCTCTGCTCAGGATACTATAGGACTCTCATCTCTACCTCATGAAGTCATTCACTTANATAAATTCAGAAAGCTACCCATGTCCAGATCAATATTCTTCTCCTCACCTNTGTAACCACTCTTTGACTAACAAACACATCACTGACATCCATATTTCCTTCTTCTCTCAATATTTCCTTCANGAGACTCAAGGTAGTTCAAATGAAGATTAACTTGTGCAATCACTTTTAATTATTTANTTTTGCTCCTGAAATCAGACCTTTCTTTAAAGTGGAGAATATTTCTACTTTTTTTCATGTTATTTTCTGGGTTGATAATACTGACATGCTTCCTTATTTCTTAAATGAGGAGTGATGAGACCCAATAAACATGAAAAGAAAAAATAAGTGCACCAAGCCAATGAAGTCCAGGAACTGAGTAAGAAGAGGTAGAGAGTATCCAATACTATTGAAAGTCACAGGCCTTGTGTAAATGCTTCACCCATATCGTGTGTATCCATGAAAGCAAGTTATGAGGCATAAATCTGAACAGAGAGTCTATATGACAAAAAGGAAAGATGAAATGGGGTAGGTGAAATGGAAAAAGAAAAATNAGAGTCACAGTTACTTCTCTGAGGCTNCTGTGTGGGTCATGTGGACAGGCTACACCAACATCATTAAAAGNGCAAAAGGTTGCATCAGTAGTTTTTATAAAATGANTGGGATCCCTGGAAGGTGTACATAGTTTCAANTTTTTTCAAAGNCTAAGGGCTTCTTTACAATTTTGAGCTGAAATTGCCATATAACAATCTCTATAATCTGAGCATTTTGAAGGACATTTCTATCCATATGATTTTGAGACTATCACAACCATGTGGAAGACCTGAGGTGAAGGCACCTCTGACCAAGAGGAATATACCTTGGGGGGTTAAAAATGTGATTAACTCAGATCCATGTTCATTCATATCTGGGAGCTCAGCTTGAATCTCATCTATGACTCTTCTCTTCATTGTCTTCCAGGCCTGAAGATGAAAGTCATTCTATGTTTGCTCTTGAATCTGTTTCTATTTCCGTCTCCCAGGCTGTGTTTCAGTTCTCGAATTAGATGTTTTCTTAGTCCTTTTATGGAGAAGGGAAAAGAGGATTTGAGAACTTAGTCTCTATACTTGATGCCTGGAGTACACACAAAGGGATGATCATATGGGAGATGGCAGTCAGTAGACTCAACACAAATACTGTCATAGGGTTNCTTCATTCTGGGCCTTGGGTGAGTTTTTTGTGCCTTCATTTTCTATTCTCATCCATTTAAATTGTTTATATTATGATTTGTTTCATTTCTTATTGTAGTAAAATTTATAATATTTTATGTGATATAAACTGATTGTATCACAGATATACATTGTAATAAATAATTAAAGATAATGAATATATATCTCAACACACATATATATCATTTCATTGTGGTGTGGGCACTTAAAANCTATTCTGATGTTACTGTGCAATGTATGTGACATATTTAGCAGTAGATCTCAGAAGTATGTTCTTCCTGTTGAGTCATACTTACAGTCTCTCNGCAACTTCCCCATATTCTGTCAGCCAACAAGAGCCCACACGATTGGTATCTGCTATTTTTCTTCCTGTTCCTAAGTGTTTGTTGTCTTTAGGCTCCACACAAGTCTTAAACTTCTGAAGTCCATTAGTCTTAAATTCTGAAGATAACTGAACAAACCAGTTAGAGTAATCCATGACCAGCTTACTCATGAAGANAATCCTGTTTATAAATGAAAGTCAGAGAGCTCAGAGGAAAGGCTAGAAGTGGAGACAGTTATATATGATATAGGAAGAAATGTATAAAGATTTTCTTGAAGGCCAAGGAAATAGGCAAGTATCATTGAAGTGGTTCCTTCCCTAGTATGTTATCTGTTTCCATCAACTATTCAAACAAATTTCCAGAAGCCAGGTTTTAGTAATATTGATTTGTTCTTATATAANTTTTGTTTGTTTGATTTATGTGAGGCTTTGTCATCTGTATGTCAATATAAACAGTTCAGTTTTAATCTGTGTTTTACATTTTCATTGGTTCCTATTGTATTACTTACTATTTTATATATAATCTTTTCTTAGGGTTTGTTAGCCTCATGCAATATTACATCACACATATATAAATGTAAAAAGTTCATAATTGGACATGAACATGAGAATCATTATGTATCAATTACCAATTTGCAAAAATATAAATAATTTCTATGCTAAAATTTATGTTGTAAATTACACACCTTACTTTCAATTTTACAATTTGGGAATCATTCTCTGCCTTCTGTGTATAGGAAAATGAGGTCAGTTGCCCAAAATATGTAAAGTAAGATGTAAAATAAATTATCACATNTATTTTGTTTTCAGTTAACNCTGAATTACATGACTGACATCACATAAATCATACTTTAATTCTCTTTTTANACATGGAACAGAAAATAAGGCTGAAGGGAAAACAACTCTCAGACGACAGAGGANGTTATTAAGGTGACACTGTGTACTTTATAGAGTTTCAAGATGAGGCTCAAAATAGCCTCTGTGTTAAAGATCACTGAGTGANCTTGCAGAAGATCCTAGNTCAGTTATTAACATGCTGTCANTCTTTAACTTCATTTCAAGGTGATCCACCATATCTGACTTATAAGAACACCTGTAAACATAGTACACAAAGGATACACACACACACACACACACACACACACACACATTAAGAGAGAGAGATATTAGAGAGTTTCTGTGTGTTAAAAATAAAATAAATCTTTTTAAAAAAGGATGTATAAACCCAGGAATGTGTTCTTAAGAACGTATCATGACCTAGGAATGGAACACAGAAAGTAATTAAAGATAACCTATTTCAAATAGAATTTGATCATCAAATACAAGTGCTTTTAGACAAAAAAATAGTTGGTCAGGAAGATGATAGTTATAAGAAAAGTTCTCAATCTGACTTAGGACTTAAATCAGGAGAAATAGAAATTCTAATAAATAAGCAGAAGTGAAGTTGGAAGGGAGTTTGTTCAGGAAAGGTTCATGAGATGTTGAAGGAGGAGAGTTGTGGTGGAGATTATCAATATGCATTTGTATATGTGTGAAACTCTCAAAAAATAAACCAAAAGTATTATTTTAAAGAAATGATAAAAACTTATATGTATGTAATTATGTGCCTCCAAAATATTTCTGGGACACTCAGACTGCAGTGAAATATGCTATGAAGGACAGTCCTCAATAACAGACTAAACAGTTCTCTTTGGGATTAAGCAAATGGGTATTAAATACATATAAAAATAAGAATAAATATATAGTTAAGTAACCATCAAAGAGAAAGGGTTATACAAACAGGACTGCATTAATGAGAACTTAAATCACCACTGTGGCTCTGGCATTCAACTTGAAACTGAGCTAGAGTACAAAGAACAAAGCAACAGTGTGTCCAGTATAGATGTACAATAAAGAGCATACAGCCTGGGACAGAGTCTAGACATGTAATCAGTACAGGGGAGAACATAACCGAAAATGTTCTAATTAAAAGGGAGGCCAGAGCATGTAGAATTAAGCTGTAATTGAGTCAGAGACATACACATATAGATGTATTTGAACAGGCACTAATATAGCCTATATGACATAGGGAATGGATTGAACTTATGATTTCAAATCCACATGCAGTACCACGTAACTCTTATAAAGACAACAAATGGTAAGCTACTTACATGGCACCCATGCACTCAAAGAGGCAGATGACAATCATTAGTCTAGTCCAAACATGTGCTTCTGTGGTTTTAATTTCCAAGGGCTAAAACAATACATGGCAAATATCATAAATAAGCAATTCCCAAGTTTACAGAAAAAATGAAACTCCACAGACATTATCCAATCATATTTTCAAGGCTTACTCATAGGCCAAAGAACATTTGTTTAGTTTGACTCTCAGAACAATATTAGATTCACTTGTGTATTAGTCAGAGTCTCCTAAATTCATTTCCCCCATCCATCTCCTCCTAACTACACTTCCAATATTCTGCATCCCAGATTCACAGCCTTGTCTTCACTAATCATTATTACATATACATATAAACCAACACATTATATAAACACAAACTTCAGTGTCCATTCATTGTTCTCTGGGTGTTTATGTTTCTAGGAATGACTATATGATATTTTACACATTTGATGTTTTGTTTGGTTCATTATTTTCATTATCATTTTTACTATAAGTGGAATATCCATTAATGTATAATATATTAATTGGTATGCTTGATATTTACAAGGCTTATTTACAATCCAAAGAAAAGATAAATAATTGTTCATTCTAAGAGAATAAAAACATTTGTCTGATATATATATTTCCATATATATATATGGAAAAAGAGAGAGAGACACAGAGAGAGGTGATTTAATAGAATAGCTTAAAATGGTCCAGCTAATCCAATGATGGTTGTTTATGAATGGATTCTTAGAGAATCCAGTAGTTGGACAGAGCCTGCCAGTGCTGATTGGGGTGATTACCTAGCCAATCACCCCAGCCTCTCCGCTCTGGGCCCAGGACCACAGCCCTGTTCCCCCGCACCACCACCCATTGCAGGCCCAGTTTCAGGCCAGTAGGCAGGTCTCCTGCAGACAGCTCAGACCACCACAATCCACCCACCAAATCCTGTAAACCTGAAACCCCGCCTCCTGCAAACTCCACTCTCCTGGGAGACAGAGCCCGCCAGTGCTGATTGGGACCAAGAGGTGAGTATACCCTTAGGCGATCACCCCAGCCTCTTGGCTCTGGGCCTATGGCCACAGCCCTGTGACCCCACACCACCACCCATGGTAGTCCTAGTTTCAGGCCATTAGGCAGGTCTCCTGCAGACAGCTAGACCACCACCATCCCCCACCAAATCCTGTAACCCTGAAACCCCACCTTCAGCAAATTCCATTCTCCTGGGAGACAGAGCCCACCAGTGCTGATTGGGACCAAGAGATTCCATCAGCCCTAATTAGACCAAGAGTATCAATTGGACCAAGAGAGGCCTCCCGCAGACACAGACACTGCCTGCACCAAGTAGAGGAAGAAATGGGTAGATGCCAGTACAAAAATACAGTCAACAACATAAAGACAAATATGACCCCATCAGGACCTAGTGATTCTACATCAGCAAGACCTGAACATCCCAAC
>LZPO01027512.1:168267-178810 GCA_001675575.1 Neotoma lepida | reverse complement strand
CCGTGGTTGGTATGTAAAATAAGAAATCTTTTAATAAAAAAAAAGAATCCAGTAGTTGTTCCATCTACAGTTCTTGATGTCTCAGCTGGTTTTCAGTATATTCCAGAATCTCAAAGAATTAGGCTGTAATGCAGGTGAAGAAATGAATTTGCTAGGCAGAGCAAGACTAAGTGGGAAAAGAGAGATCAAGCTTCCTTAGTCCATGTCCTTTACATTAACTGCCAGGAAAAGGTGTAGTCCAGATTAAAAGTAGATATTCCCACCTAAAAAGATCTTGAAAAAAGGTTTATCTTTCTATTCAAAGATCCTGAGAAGTTGGTCTTTGTCTTCAAATTATTTAATTAAGAAAAAGTCTCTCACAGGTGAACACAGTCATTTGGGCTTTTGATAATCTCAGAAATAGATAAGTTGAACACCATGAATAGCCACAGAGTGTCTGTGTTCTAATAACTGACCTGTATGTCCAGCTGCCTGGGTTGAAACCACAATTAGACATTCCTTCAACAAAATTGAAGATGGGGGAGAGATGTCGGTTTGATCTTTCATTCACTGATGATCCATTTCTCTATTAAAGGTCCTAATCCTATTGAAGCTATAGGTACAATCATTACAGCATGGATGGAAAAGTGTCCTAGGAGTCAGGAGCCAAGGAATACCAGAAAGTCACAACACACAACACACCTCACAAAGAGATTTATTGAAAGGGAAAGACAAGGACGGTGACTACCTCTGCTTGGGTGGAAAAAGCAGAGAACTGAAAAGAAGGCAGAGTTTATATAGAGTTTCTTGAGGATACATGTTGGAACTTTTTAGGTGAAGCTTTCCAAAGTAGTGATTGGTGGGATGACAACTCCAGAGCTTGGGCTTTTTACTTTGTAGGGTGTGGGCTGGTTCCAGCCATCAGGAGATTTAGAGTATTCTGTGGGTAGGACCTGGATTTTGGAAGTCCTCAGGGCAGGGGCCTAGCCACTCACATGACTCAAGGGGCCTACAGTAAGTAAATGGTCTTGGGGTACTCGATGTCAGCAAAGAGAGACAGACTGATAAGACAGTTCAAATGATGGGAATTATGGAAAAATTGAACGCCATGTTCATTTCTGAACAGAAAGAGAAGCTGGTCAAAGTTGAACCAGTCCTTTTCTAATTGTGAAAACTCCTAATAAAACCATGACTTCCTGCAAAGAATTGAACTCTCTCTCTCTTGGGGAAGTCACATTGGAACAAGTACCAATGTTTACAAAAGATGAGTAAAATAGTAATAAATTAGGGTTTATTACAAAATAGTGACTCAGTGCTCTTCATCTGTGAGTGTAAATCTCTAACCATTAACCATCCTTTCTCCAACTGCCATGCCCCAAATTCATTAGTATTAGTAATGTACTTATGAGGCAACACCATGGGGTCTTCTGAATCATGGTGTTAATTCTCAGAAGATCTTGCAATATCCAATGCAATTGCTTTCCAGAATCATGTATAAATGTTTCATGTGCTTTAAGGCACTATAATTGGATGTTACAAAATTGTATTAAACTATCTGAGATTTTGCTGATGTCATATTAATACCTACATTTCCTTATAAATTATTTGATCTTGGTATTGAATGCATTCTGTGGGCCTCTTGTTAATTAGACATAAACAGCAATCCTAGAAGGCTTCCCATGAAAGACTGGAAGCTTTCTCACCTGCTAACTAAACTTAGGTCAAAGAGGCCTGTTCCAAAGAATACATAGTATGAACTCAACCCACCAATGGTTTTTTTTTCATTTTTACATTCATTTTTACACCTGGAAGATTTTACAGATATAGTTTTGAACACAACTTATCTGATTTTCTCATTGCAAAAGCTATCTCTTTCCTCAAATCAAATATCACTTTATAGTTCATTATGAAGAGAGACACAAAGAGTGGAAAATCCAGTGGGTCCCTCTAGACCAACTATAATGTAAGAGCTCTGTAAATCTCATTGTGAGACACAAAAACAACCCTGTTCACATCTAAATTATTTCCCCAGATGCAAATATCAAATAAGTTATCAGTAAGAATTTACAAAACAGCAAAGAAATGAATGACATNCAATGAAAATTCTTCCTGATACTTTCTCATACAAGGTAGACCAAGCAGGACAGAAATACTTGGTGTTTGGTATCCCAAAAACACTATGAGTCATAATAGTTCTACATTACATTTAGGTAATTGAAATTACAAGATGTTTACTTATTTTCAAATGGCAATGTAACCATTCAAATTGAGATCATCTCACTCCAGAAGACTGAATCCAACTCAGTGTTGTATAGAATGCTAAATACCATATTGAGACATCACTGTAGTTACTTTCAAGGAAGGGAAATATATGTATAACCCCAGGTGATATAATTAAGATGTGATAATTTTTAAAGTGTATATTATATGACTTCATCTCAAATTTATCCACCCTCCATCCCACTACATGGCTTCTTCACAAATATCTGTCTGTGATATTCTTATATTGGTTATTATGACATCAGTGATACTGATGTACCCAAAGTAAACTGAGGCTTCATTTTCTGAAATCAAGCACAGCGTTAAGTATCTCATGGAAATTCGATTATTATGTAAATAACACTTTGGAGGCAATATGGTTTTGAAATTCTTGTAAAATCTTCACATTTAATGCTATGCTCAAGGCCATGGGTTTCAAGTTTTCTTCTTTTGATACTCTAGCATACTCATCTCTACCAGATGAAGTAATTCATTTAGATAAGTCACTAAAATATCCATGTCCAGCTCATTATTCCTTTCACCTTTGTAACCATGTTACAACTGAAAAACATCATTCACCACAGGCTTTCCTTCTTCTCTCAATATTTCCTAATAAAATAAATCCACAAGAGTCTGCTTAAGGAGTATTAGGGAAATTTATTAGGGTAAACTGAGGAAATACACTCATGAATACAGAACAGAGTAGACAGCTGAAGTCATCCTCTGATCTGACCAGGAGCGAATCCACCTGGCAGTTCTATCACACCAGGAAGCAAGCAGCAGGGAGAAGGGGCTCATGACCCTTCTTCCTTTCCTTTTAAGAGGTCACATACAGTGGCAAAAAGCACCACCTCCTTCGGGTCCTACAGCTCAAGGTCATGGGCAGAGCTAATATCACTATAATTTCCTTAATGAGACTCATGCTAGTTCAAATATTAGACTAATTTGTGCAAACACTTTTAATTATTCACTTTTGCCTCAAACAGAATATCTTTCTTGGAAGTGGAGAATATTTCTCCTTTGTTTCACTTTATGTTTGAGATGACAAGAGTAACATGCTTACTTACTTCTTAAATTAGGAGTGATACGACTCAATGAATGTAGAAAATAGAATGAGTGCATCAAGCCAATGAAGACAAGGAACTGAGTAAGAAGATGTAAACTAGCCAATACTTTGAAAACAATAGGCCTTGTTCAAATGCTTCACTCATACCATGAGTATCTCTGGAAGCAAGTTGTCATTCAATATTGAGTACAGAGAGTCTATTTGAGGAAGAAAAAAGTGGAATGAGGTAGGAAAAACAGAGAAGTAAAGCTGGGAGTCTCAGGTACCTCTCAGAAATCTCTGCCATATGTAATATGGCAGGCTACACCAGCATCAATAAAGGAGCAAAGGGTTGCATCAACAGTTTCCCTCAGAGAAGTGGGATGCAAAAAAGGTGTTCATAATTTCTGATTTTACCAGAGACTATGGTATTCTTTACAGTTTTGAGCTGAAATTACCCTAAATCAATCTCTATTAATGTGAGTATTTTGAAAACAGTTCTATCTATATGAATTTGGGACTATTACAACCATCTACAATACCTCAACTTAATGTACTCTGAGCAAGAGCAATATGTTTTGGGGGGTTAAACAATGTGCCACTTTCAGATCCGGTATTAATTCATGTATGGGGGTTCAGCTTGAAGCTCATCTGTAATCCTTCACTCCATTGACTTCTAGGCCTGAAGATGAAATCCATTCTCTATTTCCTCCTGTTTCTGTCTCCTGTTCCTCTCCCATACGTGCTTCAGTTCTGTTATCAAATGTTGTGTTAGTGGATAAGGAAAAAGAGGATATGAAAGTTCAGTGCCTACACTTGACCTCTGGAGAACACTCATAGGAGTTGGGTTTATGTAAGGTAGTTGTTCCATTGACTCAACATGAATGCTGTTCAAGGCTGGCTTCATTATGGGACTTGTGTGGTTTTTTTGCCTTCATTGTCTAGTCCTATGCCTTTATATTATTTTTACTTTTTATTTGTATAATTTTGCTAAATAAAAAAATGATAATCTTTTATTGGATATAAAGTGATTATATTACAGATATACATTGTTTAATAAATAATTCAAGATAATGCATATATCTCTCAAAACACATACATATCATTCCACTGTGGTGTAAACACTTAAAAACTATTCAGGCATTACTGTGCATTATCAATGCATGTAGAGCAACAGATCTCAGAAGTGAACTCTTCTCATTGAGTCAAAACTTACAACCTCTGGGCAGATTCTCCCTATTCTGTCATCCAGCACGAGATTAGAGCCCTGGTATCTGTCAGTTTCCTCCAGCCCCTTAGTGTTTGGTGTCTTTAGGCTCCAAACCACAGTTTCTGTCAGCCTTAGTTATTTAACTTCTGGAGGTAGCTGAGCAAACTCTTTGGAGTAAAACTATGTCCAGCCACCCTGTGCAGAACATTCTATATGTGAAGAACGAGAAAGCTCAGAGCAAGAGCCAGAATTAGAGAGAGATCTGATATATGGAGAAATGTATGAAAATTTTCTTGAAGGTCAAGAAAACAGGCAAGAATCATTAAAGTGGTTCTTCCCTAGTACGTTATCTGTTTCAGTCAACTCTGTAAAGAATTTTGCGGCAGCCATGTTCTAGGTATAAAGGTTTTTTCTTATTGAAATTTTGTTTGCTTAATTTTTTGAGGCATTGTCATCTGTAGGTAAATATGTAAAATAGGTTCAATTTTAATCTGTGTTTTAGGTTTTTATTTTTCCTACTATATTTCTTTGATTTTTGAGACAGGGTTTTGTAGACAAATTTCTAAATGTTCTTATTAAATAAAAAACATGGAGCCAGATATAGGGGTGAAAACCTGACAGAGATCAGAGGAATAGAAACAGCCACATGCTACCCTCACCTCACCAATTCCATAGCTTCCAAAGAGAGCAACGTCCTGTCTACTCCCACACATATGCATTTCTGTTCTGTTCTCTAATTGGCTCTCTCAGCCCAGCTATATCACTTCCTCTACCTGCCCAGCTCTGTCACTTCCTTTCTGTTTGTACAGATCTCCAGACCTCTATGGTTAACTAGTGTTAGAATTTATGGCTCTGTTTCCAGTGTGTCCTTGAACTCCCAGAGATCCAGACTGATCCCTGTCTCCCAAGTGATAGGATTAAGGGAGTGTGCTACTGTTGTCTGACTTCTGTTGTTTACTTATAGTGAATGTAAATTTTATTGGGGGACACAGATAAAATATCACCACAGGGTTTCTCTGTGTAGCCCTGGCTGTTCTGGAACTCACTCTGTAGATTAGGCTGCTCTTGAATTCACAGGCCTGTCTCTGCTTTCCAACCGCTGGGACTAAGAGTGTGTGCCAACATCACCTGGCTCCTATTGTATTTCTTATTATTTTACATACAAGTACTTTGTTTGATAGGGTTCTTATTGGCTTAAATTGTTTCATGTAATCATTATATCATATAAATATGAATATAAAAAGATCATTATAGACATGAACAGAAAAAGTCATCATATGTGAATTACAAATTTATGAAAATATAAAACCTTTTTTGCTGATATTTATACATATATATATAATTTTACATTTCAGGAATTATTCTCTGCCTTCTGTGTGCAAGAAAATGAGGTCAGTAACCCAGAAAATGTGTAACAGGGCTTGAAATAAATTATCAGTTCTATTTTTTCATTTAACTCTGTTGCAACCTTTGCCATGATATGAATCATACTTTCCCTTCTCTATTGAGATGGCACAGAAAATATGTCTGAAGGTAAAACAGTTCTGTGAAAACTAGAGAGGTCAAGATGAAAATGAGGACCTTAGAGAGTTGGGTGATGAGGCTGGAAATAGTCTCTTGTTAAAGAACACCAACTAATCTTACAGAAGTTCCCAGTTTAGCTATCAGCATCCATTAAACTTTTAATCCTAGCTCACACACATGTACACACACACACACACACACACACACAGGTACACATACATAAACACAAACATACACATGAGAAAAAGAGGGGGGAGACTGCTAAAAATAAAATAAATCTTAAAAAATAAAGATGTGTAAACACAGGATATCTGTTCTCAAGAATGTATCACAACTTAGAAATTGAAGCTAGTAGGTTATTAAAGATAATTTATTTTCATGTAGTTCAGTTATCCAAGTCCATTGCTTTTGAACACAGAGAAGGCTGGCCAGTAAGATGATAGTTAAGAAAAATTCTCAACTGGTCTTTGGACTTAAATCAGAATGACTAATAATCCAAGGATAAAGCAAAAATGAAGTTTGGAAGGAGATTGACTGGGTTAGTTTCAGGAGTTGTTTCAGGAAGAGAGTTGGGGTGGAGATGATCAATATGAATTTTGTATATGTATGAAACTCTCAAAGATTAAATGAATAATACCATTATAAAAGAAATGATCAAAACTTATATACACTCAATTATGTGCCTCCCAATTACTTCTGATAGACACTCAAACTGTAGTGAAATAAGCTGTTAGATGAGCTTTTTATTTGGTCTGAGTCTAAATACATTTGTTTTGTTGAGTTGAACTACACATGAAGAACAGTCCTCAATAATATGTCAATACACTTCCCTGTGGGATGAAGTACATGTGTATTAAAGTACATATGAAAAGTAACAACAAACACATAGTTAGGAAAGCACTAAAGAGGTAGAGTAAAGCACAGAGCACTGTGTTAATGATGAATTAATCACCACTGAGGCTTGGACATTCAACTTGATACTGAGCTGGAGTACACAGAACATAGCAGCACAGTGCCCAGGCTCGATGTACACTAAAGAACATACTGCTTGTGACAGAGAAAAGACATATTATCAGCACAAGGGACATCATGAAGGAAAAGTTTCTAATTAAAAGTACAGGTCAGAGCATGAAAATTAAGCTCCAAATAAGTCAGAGACATACGCTTCTTGAAGCATGCAAACAGAAGTTAATGAAAGCTTCTGTGACCTGGACATAAGGAATGGACTGAACCTCTGATTTCAAATCCACAGGCAGTACCAAGGAAATATAAAGAAAACCACAAAAGATAAGCTACTTGCATGGCACCATGCACTGAAAGAGACAGATAATGTCATCCCTCAGGTCCAAAATATTGCTTCTGTGGTTTTAGTTTCCAAGGGTTAAAATAATGCATGTGAAAAACAATAAATAAGAAATTCCTAAGTTTACAGAAAATTAAAGGTGACTCTACAGACATTACCAAAACAAGGAAGAACCTTTTAAAATATTTCAGTGAAGAGAATATGATAGCCAAACAAAATATAGTTTCCAATGTGGAAACCTGAAACAGAAGAGAGGATAAGTTTAAGATTTTTACTGTAGTAATAAATGGCTATTGAAAGGAGTGTATAAAACTGAATAAAAATGCAATATTAATTCTTCCTAAAAGTATTTTGCCAAAAATCAAAAACTAATTACCAAGATCCAGGGCCAATTTTACGATGGAGAATCCTGAAGCATTCTAAACTAGCCAAGCAGACAATCAGATAGTCAGCAATAATTTCACAGAAGGACAACAGGGCTAAGTGTGTGGTTATTCAATGTAAGGTTTTTCCATCAAGTTCTAGGAGGCAATCAGGGGAAATAGCAATAAGCTGTATTGTTTTGGAAGTCTTTTGGAGGCCTTAAAAACAATTTGAAGGGAGGTTTCCTATGCCTTGAACTCTATTTTTTCTTTCATAATGCAAGGCTCTTGGGAGAGAATTATTCCTCTATGATCCATAACTCTGTGTTAATATGTGTGTTATAAGCATTATCAAGATATATTATAAAATATGCTTATCTTTGTCTTTTACATGCATTTTTAGTGTTCTCTCTCCTTTTCCCTCCATCTGTATTACTTTCCTTCCTCTCCTTACTTTCCTTCCTTTGGCATCTGTATCTTACTATCTCTCTTTAGAGACTCATAACAAGTTCTTTCCCCAAAGACCATATTTTCTTTTGTGGGCCACTTCTGATCCAGATTTGTGATAAGAGTCAAAGGTACTAGATGACCCCAAAATGTCATGTATGTACTGTCATATCTGTTCCTCATGTCCATATATGTCAGAAATGGAAGTAGAAAAGTAATACTCACTGAGGTAATGCAATCGTCTGCAAACAAATGAAACAGGTTCTTACTTGTGAACACTAGCTCTGAGGATGTAAATTTGAGTGTCTAACCTCACTGTCTAACAACTCTGAATATTATAACACATTCCTGACACTGAACATTTTGTTTGGTATCCTGTGATGTCTACTCTGGGAATTGTGACCCCACTCTAATGTAACTCTAAATAAATGCCCAATATATTTCTATGTATATATTTGAGGAGGATCCTACAGTTGTAGCTTTCCATGTGATCATTTTGAAATATCGTTAGGGCTAGTTATTGCTCTGTCTATTCCATTCTCTACACTACCCTCCCATCCACCCTGCCATTAACCCTTCCTGTACCATGATTCTTCTTTATACCATTAAAGTAGGTTGTTGTATCCACAATCCCTTTTAGTTTTATTCCTATGCCCACTGACGAATTCCCTGACATATGAGTATTACACACGAAACACACCCATGTGATGTTTCAAGCCTAATACCTGAAAATGAGTGAAAACATATGCTATTTTTATTCTTTGGATAAGGTAAACTTGCTCAGAATGAGTGTTTCCAGCTCCATCCATACATCTGTGAGTTATGTCTTGTTCTCTACTCTTCAATGATGCAAATTCAATGTGAGAGGAGCTGGTGATTTTCTGTCAGCATTAAAGAACATGTGTAATGTATTCCTTTCTTAATTTCTCTTGTTTTTCTGCGTAAGTCCAAAAATACATGCTGAAATTCACTTACTTCAATGCTGGAGGGCACTCCTTATTGAGTATAGAGAGACACTGTAAGTGTTGATAACATGTAAGTCGAAATTCTAACCAGTCTTATTAATAAACACACAGAACAAGAAATAAGGGTGAAAATCTGACAGAGATCAGAGGAATTATGAGCAAGCCACCACTAGCCTCACCTCACCAACGCTGCCTCTATTTTCAAGGAGCGAAGCGAAGAGAAGAGAGCGACTTCCAGTCTAACCCGGCTTTTTATGCCTGTCCATCTGCTAACTCATTTCCTATCCTCACCAAGCTACATCACTTCCTGTGTTGTCTGCATGGACCTTCAGAACTCTAAGGCTGATGTTGGGATTAAAGGGGTGTGCCACCGCCCCCTTCCCCTAGTTCCCAATGTGACCTTGGAGTCACAGAGAACCAAATGGATTAAGGGCGTGTGCTAACTTGCATGACTATTGTTTTACTACTAGTAGCTGGCTGCCCCATTTTTCCTCCAATCCTCAGATAAATTTTATTGGGGAACACAGATAAAATATCACCACAATAACATAGTATTTGTTTGAAAGTTGAGATTCATCATGTTTTTGAAAGTTTAGATGCCTTGTACTTGGTTGGCTTATGAAGAAATATGTCTCCTGGTTTATTGTTTTTATTTTTGATTATTTCTCTGTCCATTATATTATCAAATCTGGAGACCCCATGTCCATAGTGTCCTTTCTATTCTTCAGGTAATGTAGAGGTTAATGCAGAATGTTGACTGATGGTAGTCTATCTAGGAATCCCTGAGACAATGTCCTCTAGTACTCTTGTCCAATATAATTAAAACCACAGTGTTATGGGAACTTTATCTGTGGTGATAGGAACAAACCATCTAATACTCTCCATAAGACATCACAGACAGAAGTAAGTAAACAATGTCATCCAAGTGTGATGTGGTGAACCAATGAATATATTGTGATTACTAAACCAAAGCGTGGGTGGGAGGGTGCTTACATGAGATCAGGCAATTTGTAAACACTATAAGGCCAAACAAAAGAACTACTTCTTTCTGTCTTAGCTCTCCTTCACCAAAGAATAATATCTATAAGAGAACATGAATTGTGTAACCCTCACTTCATCCATAATAAAATATTCATGTGGCCAGTTCTATGAAGAACATTATGGAAATCATAACTACTGTAACTGAAAGAGGGAAATGTCATCTTTATCTCAGGTCACCCTTAGAGGATAGCCTAAAATAACACACAGGCATCTCCAGCAACTGGTGATATTATTCTGCCTCTGGGATAATAGAAATTGGTCACCAAAGTTCAAGTGAAAGAATGGAAAATTCCTCTTTCAAGCATAATAATAGAACCAAAGATATCTGCATTCTCACTCACAGGACTTGAACTTATTACCTCTGGTGCCAGATAGAATTTAAGTAACCAAAGATATCTGCATTCTCAC
>LZPO01027512.1:150862-167312 GCA_001675575.1 Neotoma lepida | reverse complement strand
AGTGTCTCCATCCATGCCAGGATTTGATTCTTATTCTGAAGAGCAGGCCTCTCTTTTTTCCTCCAGTGGGTTAATTCTTCAGAATTGGGATGGGTAAAAGTGTTTATGGGCTAATGCTATGATGACTATTCTAAGTGTTTGGGGTGTGAGGGAGGATTGTACTGGGACTCAACCTTTCACCTTCTTTGCAGGTACTCTCCCAAAGCCCAACATTTGGGCTGATCCAGGCTCTGTGATTGCCCTCTATACACCTGTGATCATTTGGTGTGAGGGCTCCTGGGAGGCCCTGGAGTATTATCTTCATAAACAGCACAGCACAGATCCTTGGGACACACAGTTTCCTCTGGAACGTGGGAATCAGGCTAAGTTCTCCATCCTACAAATGTCAAAGGACTTTGCAGGGATATATAAGTGTTACTATAAGAGCCCTGGTGGCAAATCAGAGTACAGTGACACCCTGGAACTGGTGATAACAGGTGAGTGGACACTCAAGATTCCCAGCATAGGATCTCCCCTCAGAAGGAGTTCTACCCTCCAGGGATACTTCTCTCAGAGCCCAAGCCTGCAGGACAATGTCGGTAGATTAAGTTCATTTCACACACTGATTCTTGTATCCTAGGATTCTATGGTAAACCAAGCCTGTCTGTTTGGCCCAGCCCTGCTGTGACCTCAGGAGAGTCCATAAACATGCAGTGTAGTTCATCACTGGGATTTGGCAGATTCATTCTGATCCAGGAAGGAAAACAACACATCTCATTGACTATGGACTCACAGCAAAATGGCCGGATGTCATTCCAGGCTCGTTTTGCTCTGGACTCGGTGACTGCCAACCACAGTGGGACATTCAGATGCTATGGTTATTTCAGGAATGATCCCCATGTGTGGTCAACATCAAGTAATCCCCTTGACATCTTTGTCTCAGGTAGGAACTCTTGCCTGGCACTTTCATAATGTATATATTGGCTCAGATATCTTTCCTAAGAAGGGAACTAGCCTAGAATAAGAGTAAGGAAATCCTAAGTAAGGAAACTCCTCAGTCCAAAAGACTTTCAACCCTCATAGAGGAGAAACCATCAGCATCCCCTGATGTAAGTGTTCCCCTCCATGACTCATTGGAATTTAGAAGAGGCAGGAGGATTTAGGGGGGAAACAATTTTGAGAAAATGATTAGACATTTAGGGTCTAATCATTAGTCTCTATTAGGGTTCTATTTTTGTGGTGAAATTCCATGTTCTGAAGAAACTTGTGGAGGAAAGGGTTTATTCCATCTAATAACTTACAGTTTATCAGGAAGAGAATTAGAGATAGGCACTCAAGGGAGAAGCTGAAGCAGAAGCCATAGAGGAGCACTACTTACAGGCTTACTCCCCAGTGGTTTGATCAGTGTGTTTTCTTATATCATCCAGGTCCAACTCCCCAGGGTTAGAACCACCAACAATGGGCTAGGCCCTCCCACATCAATTATTAATCATTCAGGAAAATTTCCCCACAGGCTTGTCTACAGGCCAATGTGATGGATGCATTTTCTCAGTTTAAGTTGCCTCTTTCTAGATGACTCTATCTTGTATCAAGTTAACAAAACCTAATCAGAACAGACTCCAATACATCCTCAGTCCTTCATTCTCTTCTTGTCTGTATTTCCTGAAATAAAGGGCACAGTGTCATGATAACAGCTGGTCACTATATGCTTGTGGTAAAAAAACGGTAAAGAGACACAATCAGGAAGTTTTTTTCCCTCAGAATCTCAATTATTTNCTTATATTTAATGANATGCTTTGTTGAGGCTGGGTGTACCTGAACTTTGATATTGACATGCAAACAAGNATCCAGACACACAAAATCTGGTTTGAAACATGGTGATAGCCATTTGGAAGTACTTAAAATCCAGATTGAGGTGGAAATTGACAGGCCATAGTCAAATGCTTAAAGTTCAAAATCTCACCTCTCCGTATATCTCTGGCAGAATCCAAGGACCATTACTCCACCCACACTGAGAATGGTAAGTAAGAGCTCTCATGGGAGGTGGATACNGCAGTGTGTGAGATCATAAAGGGTTGGCAAAGCCTCCTCTCAAGTTGGGAAAGTGGGGAAAGTAGACTTAATCCCCATCTAAAAGCACCAGGAAATGTTTTTCTTTGATCTGCAACATGAGATGCCATGAGAATATCATGTATTTATAGTAAAATAAGGATTATTCAAAGCATGAGGAGCTCAGAGGAATGGCTCAGCTCTCTTAAGCATTTTACATAGCCTACTCAAAGTGCTTGATCCTCTGGGGAAGCTCAGACCCTCAGAACATGAAAAACCTGACCATATGAGAATCAGGTTAGGGAGAGAATTCTAGATTAAGAGAAAGATATAAAAATTCTAGATCTGTCAAGGAGATGGGAGACTATGTGTACAATTATTTACTGTGAGAAGTTTTTGGTTTGACATGACTTCTTTGATTACTGTTTACAGCCTCACAGCATGAAGGTCACACAGTTGAAAATGTCATAAGAATGATCATGGCTGCCTTGGTTTTAGTGACTCTAGTGATTCTACTGTTAGAGGCTTGTCACAGAAAGAAAATGGGACAAGATGTTATCAGGAGATAAACAGAAAAGTCTATTAGGTTCCACACTTGAAAAGACCAAGAAAAATAAATCTGCTTGTCCCAGACAAGAAAGAAAGAATTGTAAAGAAAACTGGATGTATGTTAAGGAACTTTAGTCTTTGAAGGTCCAGGAAGCTAATGTGTTCTGGATATGGGAAATTCTGTGGGTTTCTGTGAAGAGCACTTTCCCTGCTCAATTGTACTCTTTTCTCCACATCTCATTGTGGAGATTTGCTCACTTACTTCCTCCTCTCCTCTTACTTCCACACCTCATGTATGGCATGGGCTCTCGCTTTCCCACACTTCCAAATAATGTTTTCCTTTACATTGACAGAGTCAATGTTGTTCATACTCAGCCTTTTTCATTTATCGTTGAGAAAGAAAACACAGATCAAAACAACAAAAAAATTGGAAAAGCCAGACACGATTGATTTAAGTGGGAGAAAATGATGCCCCAAACTCTCTCTCTCTGGAAACCAGTATTTTCAGTCTTCATTACTAGAACGATCTGAGGCTTCTTTTGGAAAACTTCATATATGCCTTCAAAGTAATGATGATAGTGGGAAATAAAGAGGAAGGATATTGTTTCCATGACTTGGAAGTACAGCATGTTACCACCCCTGTTATTTTAAAAGCACTTGTAAATAACAAACATGGCACACTGACATTAGCCAGAACTCAAGTCTCTATATCTTGACAAAATTCAGTGAAGTTAAATCAGCTATTCAGAACCTGTATGGTTCACATTACCTTTTACACTTCCACTCAAAAAGATTTTAATTAGCATGTTCTACACTTGGACTTTGATAACTGTGTTATGTATTCCACTCAAAGTCACTGTCATAATTCTAAGATAAGGTCAAATGTCTGGAGTTCAGGAGTGACATTGAGTTGATGTTTTCCTTGTAATTATAAATCTCACTGCTGATTGATGTCTAATACAAAGGAAATTATTTTGTATATGGCCTTATTCTGGCAGGATGCAGTCATTAATTGTTAATATTAACTTTTCCACTACATTTGAAAACATGGTATCTCTTAAAGATAGTTATAGTCATCCTTTGACAATCTCATACAATGTGTTTTGATCATATTCATACATCCTCCCTAGCTCTAAATCCCCTATCCATTCAGACAGAACTTCTGAGAAGATAATCAGTTTGTCTGAAATGAAACTTTTATTCCTTTGTTAGCTTTTGTTTACTGTATTCTTTGTCAGAATATCTACTTTTTCAAATTATGCACATACTGTGTTTACTTCACTTGTCTGATTGTGTTAGCTGAAATTTTAAGTGCTGTGTTGTACATGATAGACAGAAGGGACATGTTGCATTCTTCTTCATCATCAGGGAACATTTCTGACTTTGTCCATTAAATATGTTACCTCAAACTTATTCAAATATGATTTTATTAAATGTTTTTGTGAGAATTTTGGAGTAATGGTCATGTCATAATGAAAAATACTGCTTCTCTCATGGTCTCTGCATTTGTTCTTTTCTACAATATTATTGGGATGTATGACATTGTTTTTTTTTAATGTCAAACAGATGTTATAAAACCTTTCCATATATTCATGGGGTTTAATTCTGTTTACATATCACTGGCTAATGTTGTATTATACATTGGGTGGGTATCATTGAGTTCTAATAGAAGATAATATCAAAATTCACTATGAGAAAATGATTCATACTACACAGGTAAAGGGTGGACAAAACTCCACAGACAAAGTTTCAGTAGGGAACTTATGGAATCACCTCTACATATGTTATCTGCTACTAGTGAGATATGACTTTGAAGTTGAGAAATATATGTTTTTGTGGATTTTTGAATTCTTATTTTTTTACCATTTCGTACATTGGTACGATGCATTTGGTCATTGTTCCCCATTCTCTTATTTTGAATTCCACTCCTGCACTATTCAAAATCTTTTTGTCAAGAAGCCTCCCCTGACATGGTCTTGTTTTTGTGTGTGGTCAACTGAGTTTAGTCAGAGCTACATGACTGAGCACAGGAAGGAGGATATTTGGTAGAGCAAGGACAACCCATCTGTGGCTACAGCACTGAAGAAAAGGACTGACTCTCTCACAATGACCACCAATTGGCAATGATCTCTCTAGAGGGTTGTATTTTACATTGATTTTATTTATTTATTTTCTTTGAGATATAGACATTCATTTCATTTTGTAAAATGTTTTAAGGTGTTTAGCTGAAGCAACTCATCTTAAGCAGACAGTACACTGGAGGAAATTAAACTAGTTTTGGATAAAGGGTGAGAAACAGCACTTTTTTAAACTTAAATGTAAATTTTTGTGGTTTTTGAAATTTTTTTCTTGTCACAACATTTCTTTGTAAGATCAAAACAATGTTTTGTTTGTTTGCTTTGTAATTGCACTTTATTCTAACATGGCTTTCCCATTCTTTTTTGGAATGATGGTTTTTGTTTTAATTTTTTTTTCATTTTACATTCTATCCACAGTTCCCCCTCCGTCCCCTACTTCCATCTGACACCTCCTCCCCTATCCTACATCCCTTCCAGTCCTCAGAGTGGGTTAAGGCCTCCCATGGGTAGTCAACAAAGTCTGTCATACCAAGTTGAGGCAGGGCCTAGCCCCTTCCCCCTGCATCAAGGCTGAGGAAGGTATCCCTCATGCAAAAAGCCAGTCATGCACCTAAGTATAAGTCCTAGTCTCACTGCCAGGGGCCCGACAAACAGATCAAGCCTCACAACTATCACCTAAATGCCTTTCAACCATATAATGGATAAAGAAAATGTGGTACATTTACATAATGGAGTATTACTTAGCAGTAAAAAAGATATGATGAAATTTGTAGGCAAAAGGATGGGACTAGAAAAAATCATACTGAGTGAGGTAACCAAGACCCAGAAAGACAAACATGGTATGCACTTACTCATATGTGGATATCAGATGCAAAGCAAAGGATAACCAGGATACAATCCACAAGCTGGATAAAAAGGAAGACTCTAAGAGGGACATGCAGGGAGGGCCTCAGGAATGGGAAATAGTTAAGATCTCTTGGGTAAANGTCATTGTTCCCCATTCTCTTATTTTGAATTCCACTCCTGCACTATTCAAAATCTTTTTGTCAAGAAGCCTCCCCTGACATGGTCTTGTTTTTGTGTGTGGTCAACTGAGTTTAGTCAGAGCTACACGACTGAGCACAGGAAGGAGGTTATTTGGTACATTAAGGACATCTCATATGTGGCTACAGCACTGAAGAAAAGGACTGACTCTCTCACAATGAGCACTAATTGCCAATGATCTCTCTGGAGGGTTGTATTTTACATTGATTTTATTTATTTATTTTCTTTGAGATACATTCATTTCATTTTGTGAAATGTTTTAAGATGTTTAGCTGAAGCAACTCATCTTAAGCAGACAGTGCACTGGAGGAAATTAAACTAGTTTTGGATAAAGGACGAGAAACAGCACTTTTTTAAACTTAAATGTAAATTTTTGTGGTTTTTGCAATTTTTTCTTTTCACAACATTTCTTTGAAAGATCAAAACAATGTTTTGTTTGTTTGCTTTGTAATTGCACTTTATTCTAATGTGGCTTTCCCATTCTTTTTTGGAATGATGGTTTTTGTTTTAATTTTTTTAATTTTACATTCTATCCACAGTTCCCCCTCCGTCCCCTACTTCCATCTGACACCTCCTCCCCTATCCTACATCCCTTCCAGTCCTCAGAGTGGGTTAAGGCCTCCCATGGGTAGTCANCAAAGTCTGTCATANCAANTTGAGGCAGGGCCTAGCCCCTTCCCCCTGCATCAAGGCTGAGGAAGGTATCCCTCATGCAAAAAGCCAGTCATGCACCTAAGTATAAGTCCTAGTCTCACTGCCAGGGGCCCGACAAACAGATCAAGCCTCACAACTATCACCTAAATGCCTTTCAACCANANAATGGATAAAGAAAATGTGGTACATTTACATAATGGAGTATTACTNAGCAGTAAAAAAGATATGATGAAATTTGTAGGCAAAAGGATGGGACTAGAAANAATCATACTGAGTGAGGTAACCAAGACCCAGAAAGACAAACATGGTATGCACTTACTCATATGTGGATATCAGATGCAAAGCAAAGGATAACCAGGATACAATCCACAAGCTGGATAAAAAGGAAGACTCTAAGAGGGACATGCANGGAGGGCCTCAGGAATGGGAAATAGTTAAGATCTCTTGGGTAAACTGGAAAGGGGTATAGAAGGGAGGGGATGGAGTGTGGAACATGAGGGATCAAATGGCCAAGTTTTGGGAGAGATGGAGTGGGAGAAGAAAGAAAGAGATATCTTGATAGAGGGGGCCATTATGGCCCAGGGAGAAACTTGGTGCTAGGGAAATTCCCAGGATTCCACAAGGATTGCCCAAGCTAAGACTCCTAACAACAGTGAAGGGGGTGCCTGAACTGCCCTTCCTCTATAATCAGATTACTGACTACCCTAATTGTCATCATAGAACCTACATCCAGTAACTGATGGATTTCTNTTTTAAGTTTTACATAAAAATTAAAATATGTCATTTCTCCCCTCCTTCTCCTCCTGACTGCTCTTACATTANCCCTAAACCTACTGTTCACTCCCAAATCCANGGCATTCTCTTCACTATTCATTGTTGTTTATATACACATANATCCACAAATTAATGAATATGACCCTCTAAGTCCATTCATTTCTATTTGAGTGTATAATTTTCCATGGATGACCAAGTAGTGTTTCCAACTTTTGATATATTTTTTTGATGCATGACAATCATTGCCATTTTTACTTTTTTTGGAATACCCATTAATATAAACTGTATTAGTTATTAAGCTTTCATATTTTCAAGGCTTGCTCATAGGCCAAAGAGAAAAATAAAAGTGTTCATTCTGAGAGAATAAAGACATTGATATACTTTGGCTGTAAGGANAGTATTGGATTCAATTGTGTNCTAGATTCATTTCCCCCATCCATCTCCTGACTACTTCCAGTATTCTGCATCCCTACTATTCAGTCACAAATCCATAGCCTAGTCTTAATTAATAAAGGTTGTTACATATACCTATAAACCAGCATATTATATAAATACAACCTCCAGGGTCCATTCAATGTTCTCTGTATGTATAGTTTCTAGGGATGACCACATTATATTTTGCATATTTGATGTTTCGTTTGATGCATTACTTTTTTTGTCATTTTTACTTTGAGTGGAATAGCCTCCTAATAATGTAAATTATTTTAATTACCATGCTTGATATTTTCAAGGCTTATTTGTAATCCAAAGAGAAAATAAAATTGCTCATTCTAAGAATGTTGTTTGAATCCTAATTGGTCTTTATAGAAATCAGTAGCCAGATATCAGGGTGAAAGCTGAAAGATCAGAGAAGCAGAGCAAGCCACAGGCACCACCTCTTACATCACCAACACCTCAGCCAAAAAGCGTCCCTGTCTCCACAAATCCTCAGACTAAATGTTCCTGAGTCCTCAGCTGAAAGGGCCTGAGTTCCTCTCTTCTCCCATTTTATATTCCTTTCTCCATCCAGCCATATCACTTCCTGTCTCTTCCTAGTGCTGGGATTAATGGCATTTGTACTTCCCAAATACTGGTAGCAAAGGCATGAGATCTCAAGTGCTGAGATTAAAGGTGTGTGCCACCATTTCCTGCCTGTGTTTCTCTTTTAGACTGTATTAATCTCATGTAGCCTAGTGTGGCCTTGAAATCACAGAAATCCAGGTGAATCTCTGCCTCCTGAGTGCTTTGAGTAAAGGTGTGTGCCACCACTGCCTGACCTCTATGGCTAACTCTGTGGCGAGCTCTGTCCTCTGATCTTCAGACAAGCTTTATTTCCTAAATTACAAACAATATATCACAACATAAAAGAAAAATGTCATTTGTCTGGTTTGACAGTCAAGACAGTCCTGAGTTCTACCATGTATTAGTCAGGATTTTCTACAGTAACAGAACTTGCAGAATGGATCTCTCTCTCTCTCTCTATGTATATCTATATAGAGATAAATTTAGATATATATATATATATAGATGCATATGGATATAACTATAGATGATAGATATAGAGATATAAATATATGTACAGATAAATATCTCTCTATATTTATATTTATACCCAGATATAGCTACATAGAGAAGTGATTTAATAGAATGGCTTACAGTGGTTGAGCTAATACAATGATGGATGTTAATGAATGGAAGTTACAAGACTCCAGTTGTTGTTTCAGCCACAATGCTACATGTCTCAGCTTGCCTTCAGTATATGCCATAATCCCAAAGAATTAGGCTATAATGCCAGTGAAGGAATGAACTTGTAAAGGAGGCAAACTAAGTGGGCAAAGAGAGATCAAGCTTCCTTCTTTCATGTCTTTTACAGCAACTGCCAGGAGAAGGTGTAGTCCAAATTAGAAGTAGATATTCCCTACGTCAAAAGATCTTGATTAAAGATTTATTTCTCCATCTCAATGATCCTGAGTACTAGAAGTTGGTCTTCTCTATTCAAATTATTCAGTCAAGAAAAGGTCTCTCACAGGTGATCGCATCATTTGATTTTTTGTTAATTTCAGAAGTAGCTAAGTTGACAACCAAGAATATCATTGAGATTCTGTGTTCTGATAACTAATCTGTAGGTCTAGCTGTCTGAATTGGCACCAAAACCAAACATCATCTTAACAATATTGCAGGGTGAGGAGATACCTTTTTGATCTCTCCTTTATCCTTGATCGAGTTCTCTATTAAGGACTCTAAACATATCTGAATATAAGTGTAAGCACTACACCTTGGATGGAAAGCCATCCTGGTCATCGAGGGGACAGGAATACCACAAAGTCACCCCACACAACACACCTCACACATCAGATTTATTGGAGAAAATCAAGAGGATATCTGCCTCTGCTTGGGCAAGAAACAGCTTAGAACTGAAAAGAAGACAGAGTTTATACAGATTTTCTTGTGGAGGATGGTGGGACTTACTAGGTGAAGCTGTACAGGGTGGGGATTAGTGGAATTTCACGTCCAGAGCTTGGGCTTTATACTCTCTGGGGAAGGGTTGGATCCAGCCATCAGGAGAGTTAGAGTGTGGTGTGATGTGGCAGTTGGAGGTCCTCAGGGGAGGGTCAAGGCCACTTATGTGCCTCAATAGGTCTTATAATATGTAATTGTCTTGGAGTACTAGATGTCAGTAAAGAGAGACAGATTGAAAAGACAGTTCAAAGGGGGAGAATTATGGATAAAACTGAATGTCATGGTCATTCCTGAACAGAAAGAAAAGCTGATCAGAGTTGAACCAGTCCATTTCTAATGCCAACAACTCTGGATAAAGCCAAGACCTCCTCCAAAGAATTGAACTCTTCACTCTTGTGGAAGTCACCTTGGAACAAGTACCCATGTGTCCTAGAGATAGGTAAAACAGTAATAAAGTAGGATATATTACAAAAGTAGTATCTCTGTCCACTCCAACTTTGAGTATAATACCCCAAACACCTAACCATCCTTCTTCCAACTGCCATACCACAAATTTATATGGTGCTTCTTAGTGTACTTATCTGGCTACTCCATCAGGTCTTCTCAATCATGTTGTTAATTTCACAACATCCTTTAATATCTAGTGAAATTATTTTCAAGAATCATGTAAAAATACTGCATGTTGTTTAAGGTGTCAAGATTGGATATTACAAAGTTGTATGAAATTATCTGAGTTTTTGCTGTGTCATATTACACCCTCCATTTCCTTATAAATTATTTGATCTTGCTCTTGGATATATCTTGTGGGCCTCTTGTTAATTAGGTATAAGACAGAATAGTAGAAGGCTTCCCATAGAGGACTGGAAGCTTTCTCACCTGATAACTAAACATAGGTCAAAGGACCCTGTGCAAAAGAATGCATAGTATGAAGTCAACCCACCAATGGCTCCACAAGGAGCCCACACCATCTGCTCTTACACTTGGCAGATTTTAAGGGTATGGTGTAGAATACCACTTATCTGATATTTTCATTACAAAAGCTATCTCTGTCCTCAAATCCAAATGGAACTTAACAGTTCATTTTGCAGAGAGACACAGAGAATGAAAAATCGTGTGGCTGCTCTCTAGACTAAATCTGCACCTGTAATGTGAGAGTTTGGTAACTCACATTGAGAGACACAAAAACAAACATTTTTCATGTTTGAATTCTTTCCTCAGATGAAAATATCAAAAAAGCTATTAGTATTTACAAAAGCAACAAAGAAAGCAATAATATGCAATGACAATTTTTCCACATGCTTCACCATACAAGCTAGACCAAGCAGGACATTAGTGTTTTTGTTTTGTATCCAAACAACATTATGAGTCGTAATAGTCCCACATTACATTTAGGTAATTGAAATTATGAGATGATTACTTACTCTTAAATGGCAATCTAACCATTCAAATTTGGATCATCTCACTCCAGAAGACTGAATCCACATCTCAGTTTTCTAGATTGCTAAACACCATGATGATATATCACTATAGCTACTTTCAAGGGAGGCAACTACGTCTATAAACCCAGTGAATATAATCAAGATGTGATAATTTTTAAAGTGTATGTAATGTCAGTTGATCATATCCATTCTCAAATTTATCCACCTCACCTCCAACAACATAGTTCCCTCCCAGCCACCTGGCCTGTGTGATTTATGTGCGTGAGTTATCATAATATCTGGAATATTCATGTCACCAAACTAAACTAGGGGTTCATTATCTGAAATCAAGCACAGCATTGAGTATCTCATGGAAACTTGACTATTGAGTAAATCATACTTTGGAAGCAAACTGGTTTTTCTAATTCTTGTAAAATCTTCCTTTTTAATGCTATGCTAAAGGCCATGGGTTTAAAACTATCTGCTCCTGATACTCTTGGATGTTCATCTCTACCTCATGAAATAATTCATTTAGATAAATTCATTCAACTACCCATGTCCAGTCCTTTATTCCTCTCACCTTTGTAACTATATCACAACTCATAAACACATCATTCACCTCAGGCTTTCCTTCTCTCAATATTTCCTTAATGTGACTCACGCTAGTTTAAATTTGTGCAATCACATTTAATTATTCACTTTTGCCTCCAAAATCAGAACTTTCTTTAAAGTGGAAAATATTTCTAAATTGCCTCATTTTATTTTCTAAGACAGAGAGAGTGTCATGCTGACTTTCTTCTTAAAGGATAAATAATAAGACCCAATGTGTGTGGAAAAAAGAATGAGTGCACCCAGCCAATTGAAGACCAGAAAGTGAGGAAGAAGATGTATAGAATATCCAATGCTTTTGAAGACAATTGGCCTTGTTCAAGACACTCATATAAGGAGTATCTCTGGAAGCAAGCTTTCAGGCAATAATGAATACAGAGAGTCTATTTGAGAAAGAAGGAAAGTCAAACGGGGAAAGCAAAATGGAAAAAGAAAGCTGGGATTCCAAGGTACCTCTTAGAAGCCTCTACTCTATGTAATACGAGCAGGCTACACTAACATCTCTAAAAGAATAAAGCTTTGCATTAGCAACTTTCCTCAGAGATACGGGATGCCTGGAAGGTGTTCATAATTTCTAGTTTTCATGGAGACTATAGGATTCTTCACATTTGAGCTGAAACTACGACAGATCAATCTCTACCCATGTGAGCATCTTGATAGACAATTCCATCCTTATGGTTTTCAGACTATTACAACGATCCACAAAAAATTAATCTGAAGGCACGTAAAATAACAGCAAGAGGTTTTGAGGGTTAAAATGGAAACCTCACTCTCAGACCCAATGATAATTCCTGTCTGGTGGTTTAGTTTAAAGCTCGTTTGTAACTCTTCATTCTGTTGACTTCTGGGTCTGAAAATGAAATCCATTCTATATTTCTCTGTTTCCTTTTCCCCACTTCCATTTGGTGTTTCAGTTCTGGTATCAGATGTTTTGTTACTCCTTTTATGGAAAAGGGAACAGAAGATATGAGAACTCAGTGCCTACACTTGACCTCTGGAGAACTTTTATAGGAGCTGGACTTACGGAAAATGGGCATTAAGTCAACTCAACAAAAATGTTGTCTATGGCTAGATTCATTATGATCCTTTTGGGTTTTTTTTGTGCCTTCATTATTTACTCTTATCACTTTAAATTATTTATACTTTGAATTTATTTTATTTTGTTATATAAAAAATATCATTTATTGTGTACAAAGCAATATTACGGATATGCACTTTATAACAAATAATTCAAGTTAATGAGTATATATTTCAGCACACATACATAACATTCTATTGTGGTGTGAACACTTAAAAGCTATTCAGATATTGCTGTGCATTGTCATGGCATTTTGAGCAATACATCTCAGAAGTAGAATCTCTCCATTGAGTCAAAACTTAAATTCACTGGGCAGATTCTTCCTATTCTGTCATCCAACCTGAGCCCACAGTCCTAGTATCTGTCATATTTCTCCATCTTCTAAGTTTTTGGTGTCTTTTGACTCCACACAAAAATTTCTGTCTTTATTAGTCTTATTTAAATTCTGATAATAACAGAGCAAACAAGCTAGAGTATGCCTTTAATCCTAGCACTTGGAAGGCAGAGACAGGAGGATCTCTGAGTTCAAGACCAGCCTGGTCTACAGAGTAAGTTCCAAGGAAGCTAGGACTATAAAGGGAAACCATGTCTCAAAAAAAGTTTCTGTCTCATTAGTCTTATTTAACTTCTGAAAGTAGCTGAGCTAACAAGTTAGAGTAAAAAAATGAGCAGCTTACCTGTGAAGACAATCCTGTATGTGAAGAGGGAAGGAAGAGAGTTCAGAGCAAGGACCAGAAGTGGAGACAGTTAGAACTAATACAGGAAGAAATGTATGAAAATTTTCTTGAAGGCCAAGGAAGTAGACAAGCATTATTGAAGTGCTTCCTTCCCTGTAGGTCATCTGTTTCTGTCTACTGTCAAAGAAATTTGCAGAAGCCATGTTTTAGGAACAGAGATTTATTTGTATTGAAATTTTGTTTGTTTCATTTATTTGAGGCATTGCCATCTGTACGTCAATATAACAGGTTCAATATTATCCATGCATTAGGATTTCATTGTTTCCTACTCTGTTTCTTTGTTTTTCACAACAGGGTTTCTTTGTGCAACCCTGGCCTTCCTAGAACTAAGTCTGTAGATCAGGCCATCCTTGAGCTCAGAGATCCTCCTGCCTCTGCTTCCCAAGTACTGAGAACAAAAGTGTGTGCCACCATTGCCTGGCTCTTATTGTATTTCTTATTATTTTACATTATATTATTTTGTTTGTTAGGGCTCTTACTTGCTTCATTAGATTCATGCAATCATTACATCATGTACATATATACGAATATAGAAGATCATAGTTGGCCATGAACAAAAAAGTCATCATATGTCAATTACAATTTTATGAAAATATAAAACCTGTATAATATTTATACTCTCAATTATATATGTATATGAATATAGATAGATAGATAGATGATAGACAAACAATACACAGGAATAGATAGATAGATAGATAGATAGACAGACAGACAGACAGATAGATGATTTGACATTTTGGGTATCATTGTCTGCCTTATGTATGCAGGAAAATGAAGCCTGTAGCCCATAAAATGCAAAATAAGACTTGAAATAAATTATCACTTCTATTTTTTTTATTTACCTCTGTTTTGCAATCACTGACATCTTGTAAATCATTCTTTCCCTTTTCTATTGAAATGGGGCAGAAAATGGACCTGAACGTAACGCAGTTATGTAAAAAAAGGAAGGTCAAGGTTAAAATGAGGACCTTAGACAGTTGGGTGATGAGAGTGGAAATAGCCTCTTGTTAAAGAGCACCAACTAATCTTACAGAAGATCCCAGTTAAGTTATCAGTACCCTGCCAGTCTTTAGTCCCAGCTCACACACACAGACAGGTACACATATATACACACAAACACACACGTATATGAGAGAAAGAGGAGGGAGAGTTCTTGCTAAAAATAAACTAAATCTTAAAATATAAAGATCTGTAAACATAGAATATGTGTTCTTAAGAGTGTATCATGACTGAGGAATTAGTAAGTCATTGAAGATAACCTATTTCTTGTAGAGTTCTGTTATCCAAGTCCACTGCTTTTAGATACAGAAAAGTTTGGTCAAGAAGATGATAGTTATAAGAAAAATTCTGGACCAGTCTTTGGACTTAAATCACAGTGAATAGAAATCCAATGGTAAAGCCAAAATGAAGTGTAAAGGGAGATTGGCTGGGTAAGCTTCAGGAGGTGCTGCAGAACGAGTTGTGGTGGAGATGATCAATATGCATTTTGTATATGTATGAAACTCTCTGAGAATAAACAGAAAATGTGATTATAAGAGAAATGATCAAAACTTACATACATGCAATTATGTGCCACCCAAATACTTCTGATAGACATTCACAGGGTAGTGAAATAAGCTGTTAGATGAGCTTTTTATTTGGTCTTCATCTAAATATGTCTGTTCTCTTGAGTTTAATTATACATTAAGAAGAGTATTCAGTAGTATGCCAATAAACTTCCCTTTGGGATTAGGTAAATAGGCATTAAAGTTCATATGAAAAGTAACAATAAATATATACTTAGGAAATCACTAAAGNGATNGAGTTAAGCATAGAGCACTGCATTAACAATGAATTGAATCACCACTGAGGCTTTGACATTCAACATGATACTGAGCTGGAGTACATAGAACAAAGCGAGACAGTCTTCAGGCTAGATATGCACTCTACAGATCTAAACAGAGAATTCTCAAGAGAAGAATCCCAAATGGCAGAAAGACATTTAAAGAACTGTACAACATCCTTAGTCATCAGGGAAATTCAAATCAAAACTACTCTGAGACACCTTTGTACACATGTCAGAAGGTCTAAGGCCAAAAACACTGATGACAGCTTCTGTTGGAGAGGATGTGGACCAAGGGGAACATTCCTCCACTGCTGGTGGGAGTGCAAACTTGTACAGCCACTTTGGAAATCAGTATGGCAGTTTCTCAGAAAATTGGGAATCAATCTACCTCAAGACCCATTGTAACGTGAATCTTAAAAGGTCTTACAATAAAAAACACCAGGCCAGGTATCGGCGTAAATTCTGAAATTTCAGAGAAACAGAACAAGCCACAGCCAACCTCACCTTGCCAGCTCCTCAGCTGATCTTCTTTCCTCAGAGTGAACTTTTCTGAGTCCTCACCTGAGTGAATCTCAGCTGAACTGCTGCTCAAAGCCTGAAAGCTTAAGAGACCTCTAGTTCTTGTGCCTTTTATACTTTTCTGCTTCCTGCCATCACTTCCTGGGATTAAAGGCATGTGTCTTTCCCAAGCAAGACATGAGATCTCGAGTGCAGGGATTAAAGGTGTGTGCCACCATTTTCTGGCCTCTATGTCTAATCTAGTGTCTGTTCTGTTCTCTGACCCCAGATAAGTTTTATTAAGGCACACAATATTTTGGGGGATACAATATATCACTACACCCAATGATACCACTCTTGGGCACATACCCAAGGGATGCTGAAGCATACCACAAGGACACTTGCTCAACTGTGTTCATCACAGCATTATTCATAGTAGCCAGAAACTGGAAACAACCTAGATGCCCCTCAACTGAAGAATGGATACATAAAATGTGGTACATATACACAATGGAGTATTACTCAGCTGTAAAAAAAAATGACATCATGAAATACGCAGGCAAATGGATGGAACTAGAAAATATCATAGTGAGTGAGGTAACCCAGACTCAGAAAGACAAACACGGTATGTACTCACTCATAATTGGAAACTAGATGTAAAGCAAAAGATAATCAGACTACAACCCACAGCTCAAGAGAAGCTAGGAAACAAGGAG
>LZPO01027512.1:129679-141229 GCA_001675575.1 Neotoma lepida | reverse complement strand
TTCTTTTTTCTTCCATGTGTTTAACTCCCTGAAGCTGTGTGACTTTACCTGTCTAAAACACCTTAATGGGCTAGTAAATATCTCAATGGGCAATAGCAAGGCAGGAGAAAACATATGTGGCACTGTCCATCAGAGAGAATAAATTGAAGGAGAAATCTGGGAGAAGGGAGGAAGGANTGAGAAAAGTAGGGGCCAGCCACACAGCCACACAACCAGCCACCTAGTAAGAGTAAAAATAAGATTACGGAGTAAGAAAAGGGAAAGGCCCAGGGGCAAAAGGTAGATGGGATGATTTAAGTTTAGAAAAGCTGACTAAAAATAAGCCTAGCAGAGGCTGGGCATTGATGAGTAATGATAAGTTTCTCTGTGAATTTATTTGGGAGCAGGGTGGTGCAGCCACCAAAGAGCAAAATAGGCAGTAGGGTAAAAACAACTAACCACACATCCACCCTGCCATTAAACTCNTCCTGTGCCTTGATTGATCTTTATTCCATTATAGAAGATTGTTATATTTGCCATCCTTTTAAGTCCTAATTCAACGGCCACTAACTAATTTGCTGAATCTATGGGTATATCAAATGAAATACACACCTACTCACACACACACACACACACACACACATATATATGTGTATGCACACGCACACACACACACACACACACACACACACACACACACACACATCTGAGGTTTCAAGATAACTCCTGAAAGGAGACAAAATATATGGTGCTTCTATATCTGGGTGAAGGTTAGTTCACTCAGAATGAGTGTTTCCAGATCTATCTATTCATTTTTGGGGTATGTCTCCTGACTCACTCTTCCATGATGGACTAAATGTGAGAGGAACTGGTGATTTGGGGTCAGCATTGAGAATGATGTACAAAGAATGTATTCCCTGCATAATTTATTTTGTTTGTTTGCTGGATCAAGATATATTATAAAAATATGCTTACCTTTGTCTTTCCACGCATCTTTAGTGTTCTCTCTCCTTTTCCCTTCATCTGTATTACTTTCCTTCCTCTCCTTACTTCCCTCCCTATAGCACCTGTATCTTACTGTCTCTCTCTAGAGACTCATAACAAGTTCTTTCCCCAAAGACCATACTTTCTTTTGTGGGCCACTTCTGATCCAGATTTGTGGTAAGAGTCAAAGGTACTAGATGATCCCAAAATATTATGCATGCACTGTCATATCTGTTCCTCATGTCCATATATGTCAGAAATGGAAGTAGAAAAATAATACTCACTGAGGTAATGCAATCGTCTGCAAACAAATGACACAGGTTCTCTCTTACTTGTGAACACTAGCTCTGAGGATGTAGATTTGAGTGGCTAACCTCACTGTCTAACAACTCTGAAAGTGGTAACACATTCCTGACACTGGACATTCTGTTTGGTATCCTGTGAGGTCTACTATGGGAATTGTGACCCCACTCTAATGTAATTCCAACTAAATGCCCAATATATTTCTATGTATAGATTTTAGGAGGATCCTACAGTTTTAGCTGTCCATGTGATCATTTTGAAATACCTTTAGGGCTAGTCATTGCTCTGTCTATTCCATTCTCTAACCTACCCTCCCGTCTACCCTGCCATTAACNCTTCCTGTACCATGATTCTTCTTTATACCATTAAAGTAGATTGATATATCCACAATCCCTTTTAGTTTTATTCCTANNTCCACTGACGAATTCCCTGACATATGACTTTACATATGAGACATACCCATCTGAATTTTCAAGCCTAATACCTGCAAATGAGTGAAAACNTATGTTATTTTTATTCCTTGGATAAGGTAAACTTGCTCAGAATGAGTGTTTCCAGCTCCATCCATACATCTGTGAATTATGTCTTGTTCTCTACTCTTCAATGATGCAAATTNGATATAGGAGGGGCTGGTGATTTTCTGTCAGCATTAAGGACATGTGTAAAGAATGTATTCCTTTCTTAATTTCTCTTGTTTGTCTGAAGAAGTCCCAAAATACATGCTGAAATGCACTCACTTCAATTCTGGAGGGCACTCCTTATTGAGTATAGAGAATCACTGTATGTGTTGATAACATAGTATTTGTTTGAAAGTTGAGATTCATCATGTTTTTGAAAGTTCTAGATACCTTGTACTTAGTTGGCTTATGAAGAAATATGTCTCCTGTTTTTTTGTTTTTATTTTTGATTATTTGTCTGTCCATTATATTATTAATTCTGGAGACCCCATGTCCATAGTATCATTTCTATTCTTCAGGTAATGTAGAGGCTAATGCAGAATGGTGATTAATGGTAGTCTATCTAGGGATCCCTGAGACAATGTCCTCTAGTCCGCTAGTCCAAGAATAATTAAAACCACAGTGTTATGGGAACTTTATCTGTGGTGACAGGAACAAACCATCTAATACTCTCCATAAGACATCACAGACAGAAGTAAGTAAACAATGTCATCCAAGTGTGATGTGGTGAACCAATGAATGTAATTATGATTACTAAACCAAAGCATGGGTGGGAGGGTGCTTACATGAGATCAGGCAATTTGCAAACAACTATAAGGCCAAACAAATAACTACTTCTTTCTGTCTTAGCTCTCCTTCACCAAAGAATAATATCTGTAAGAGAACATGAATTGTGTAACCCTCACATCCTCCATAACAAACTATTTATGTGGCCAGTTCTGTGAAGAACATTAAGGAAATCATAACTACTATAACTGAAAGAGGGAAACATCATCTTTATCTCAGGTCACCCTCAGAGGATAGCTTAAAACAACACACAGGCATCTCCAGCAACTGGTGATATTATTCTGCCTCTGGGATAATAGAAACTGGTCACAAAAGTTCAAGGGGAAGAATGGAAAATTCCTCTTCCAAGCATAATAATAGAACCAAAGATATCTGCATTCTCACTCACAGGACTTGAACTTATTACCTCTGGTGCCAGATAGAATTTAAGTTAAGGGTCCTGAATGAGGGCTTGAACCAAGTGGTCTCAACACAATAATAACATCTTGATAATGTGAACAAGTGGACCACAGGGTCGACCTCATAGAAACAAGAAAGAAAAGGGAACAGAATTAGAAAATGTTAGTTCTTGGGTACTTTGGATCAGGACATTGTGGCAAGGGATGTGGAAGAGCATTGGAACTCAGGGAGGGAAGAAGGCAGAGTCTGCTCTGAGACCTGCCTGAAGGAATGTTTGACCTATTTCTGTGAAGCCACCTTGAAATTAGATCCTCCAGTTGTAAGATCATAAATCTATCTTTTCTCAGGTCACTGTTCTGGTTTTCACCAACATCAGTTTTTGCACATTCAGGATCTACGGTTGTATCTCTTTGTGAAATAAAATGCTGTGATATGTGAATGTTCATTTTCTGGCTTATAAAATACACAGGACAGGTGGAAAGCTCTGAGGAATTAGAGGAAAAAAATCATTTTATATAAAGGCTCTTCAGAGACCTTAACTAATGCTTAACTAAGTTCCTTCATTGAAGAAAGAAGAGAAGTTCCTCTTCTGGTGATAGTACTGATGTGGCAAACTCATGACAGGAAGGACCAGCCCTCAGAATGACAGCAGCCTGCCTTGTAGTTCTACAGAACATAGACAGAAGGCTCCAGAATCACAAGTGAGAAAAATACCAAGACTCACCATGATGCCACTGCTCAGATTGCTGCTGTACTTCGGTAAGAAATGAAGAGGGGGAGTGGAAACTCAGGTCTGTAAGGGACCCTACTCCACAGCTAGATCTTATTCCATATGAAGAACTCAGGGAATCCAGCCCAGCTGTCAGATGAAAAACACTCTCAAAGAGAATTTTCTTCCAGGTCTGAGTGTGGGACACAAGACTGAAGTACTGACCGGTGAGTGTCTCCATCCATGCCAGGATTTGATCTTATTCTAAAGAGCAGGCCTCTCTTATTCCCTCAAGTGGGTTAATTCTTCAGAATTGGGATGGGTAAAAGTGTTTATGGGCTAATGCTATGATGACTGTGAGTAGACTATTCTAAGTGTTGGGGTCTGAGGGAGGATTGTACTGGGACTCAACCTTTCACCTTCCTTGCAGGTACTCTCCCAAAGCCCATTATTTGGGCTGATCCAGGCACTGTGATTGCCCTCTATACACCTGTGACCATTTGGTGTCAGGGCTCCTGGGAGGCCCTACAGTACTATCTTCATAAACAGCAAAGCATAGATCCTTGGGACAGACAGTTCCCTCTGGAACGTGGGAATCAGGCTAAGTTCTCCATTCAACAAACGTCAAAGGACTTTGCAGGGATATATAAGTGTTACTATAAGAGCCCTGGTGGCAAATCAGAGTACAGTGACACCCTGGAACTGGTGGTAACAGGTGAGTGGACACTCAAGATTACCATCATAGGATCTCCCCTCAGAAGGAGTTCTACCCTCCAGGGGTACTTCTCTCAGAGCCCAAGCCTGCAGAACAATGTGGGTAGATTAAGTTCATTTCACACACTGATCCTTATATCCTAGGATTCTATGTTAAACCAAGCCTGTCTGTTTGGCCCAGCCCTGCTGTGACCTCAGGAGAGTCCATAATCATGCAGTGTAGCTCATCATTGGGATTTGGCAGATTCATTATGATCCAGGAAGGAAAGCGCAACCTCTCATGGACCCTGGACTCACAGCAAAATGGCCGGATGTCATTCCAGGCTCATTTTGCTCTGGACTCTGTGACTGCTAACCACAATGGGACATTCAGATGCTATGGTTATTTTAGGAATGATCCCCAGGTGTGGTCAACATCAAGTGATCCTCTTGACATCCTTGTCTCAGGTAAGAACTCTTGCCTGGTTCTTTCTTAATGTGTATGGTGGCTCAGATATCTTTTCTAAGAAGGGAACTAGCCTAGAATAAGAGTAAGGAAATCCTAAGTGAGGAAACTCTTCAGTCCAAAACACTTTCACCCCTCCTAGAGAAGAAACCATCAGCATCCCCTGATGTAAGTGTTCCCCTCCATGACTCATTGGAATTTAGAAGAGGCAGGAGGATTTAGGGGGGAAACAATTTGATAAAATGATAAGAAATTGTCTCTGTTAGGTTTCTATTTTTGTGATGAAATACAATGTTCCAAAGAAACTTGTGGGAAAGGATTTATTCCATCTAATAACTTACACTTTATCAGGAAGAGAATTAGAGGTAATCACTCAAGGCAGAAACTGCAGCAGAAACCATAGAGGAGCACTACTTACAGGCTTACTCCCTAGTGGCTTGATCAGCCTGTTTTCTTATACCATTAAGGTCCACATTGCCAGGTTTAGAACCACCAATAGGCTAGGTCCTTCCACATGAATTATCGATCAATCAGGAAAATTCTCCCACAGACTTGCTTACGGGCAAATATAATGAAGACATTTTCTCACTTAAAGTTGCCATTTTCCCTGATGTCTCCTGCTCGTATCAATTTAGCAAAACCTAATCAGAGCAATCTCCATTGGCATCCTATGTTCTTCATTTTCCTTTTGTCATTATTCCTGAAATAAATGGTTCAGTCTCATGGCAACAAGGTGGTCACAAAGGGCTTGTGGTACAAATGGTGCACAGATACAATTAGGAAGTTTTGTGTCCCTTGGTGTCTCAATTCTCCCCTTACATTCATTGACATGCTTTGTTGAGGATGGGTGGACCTGAGCTGCTATCTTGATAGACATACAAGAATACAGAAGCACAAAATCTGGTCTGAAACAAGGTGATAGCCAGTTTGAAGTACTTAAGTTCAGATTGAGGTAGAAACAGACAAGTGCTGTAAGTTCAAGTACTCACCTCCCCATCTATCTCTGACAGAATCCAAGGACCAGTCCCCCATCCACACTGAGAATGGTAAGAGCTCTCATGGGAGTTGGGTAAAGCAATATGTGAGATCATTATGGGTTGGTGAACCCTCCTCTGAAATTGATAAATTGAAAGAACTGGACTTGCTCCCCACTTAGATAATCTGTTACTTACATACCCAAGGCCTCAATATATCTCTCTACCTAGATCCCATACCCTTCTTAACTCCAAAGTCTAGTCCCTGGCATCCTGAATTCCCTATTGGGGTTTCTTCCTAGCCTCTAGATCCCTGGCAGGAAATCAAGATGTTCTTTTGAGATTCAGACGAGGAAAATAACCTCCGAGTCTTGCCCTTGATTTCTGCAAGTGTAAAGGAAAGTGTTGGCCCAGATCTTCAATTTGTTTCCTGTGCTTTTCTTGGCTATGACCTCCTGAATGAGCAGGGGTCTCATCCATCAGATGCCAGTTCTGGAATGACCATGTCCCCTCTGCCACAAGAATGGTGACACACTACACTACACTGGAAAAGACTCATAGCTGGGGCTGCATATTCTGACACTTTCTTTCTATTAAAAGTACCTCATCTTTTGTAGTGAGGACAAGGCTGAAAGTCAGATATTGGGTTCAAACCCAGCTCTTTTAATCCTTCTAAATGACCTGGGCCCAATGGGTCTCTCTGAGCCTTAATTTCCTCATCTATAAATTATCTGGGTAATGGAAACAGTTCCATGTTGCATGGTTGTGAGGATGGAGGCTATGAGTGGGCTGGGCATACCATAGGTGCTTGGGTAAATAACATGTTTCCCTCATGCATAACATCAATTGTGCTTAAGGACTAGGAAGATACCAGAAGGTTCTGATTGGAGTCTTGGTGACCTTCCTCCTGCTTTTATGCCTCCTGCTTCTTCTCATCCTCTTCAGATATCAGTGTAAAGGCAAAGAGAAGAAAGCAGGTAAGTAAGGTGAGAGTGACTTGGGCATATGGATGTAGTGGGTATAGAAAACATGTAGCCTCCAGCTCTGTGCAAATTTCAAATATTTTTCAATGTTTTCCATCGTCTGCAGTATTTGTATACTTACAGCATGTTTTTTATATTCCCTTTCTTCCTCTGAAAGTTTATATTGGTAGAGTCTTCCCATCCAACTAGCTGATACTTTTTCATTTCATGCAGGCCAAAGGGAGACCAACTTGCAACTTCTTGCAGGGGATACAGACCCAACACCCAGAGACAGACTCCCTCAGAAGAGGTAACTCCTGCCCAGAGACCCAGACTCCCACCTGCCATATACCTCACTACTGCCTGATAATCCCTCTCTCCTCAGATCCAGCCCAGATGCTGCCATCAAGGAAGAAAACGAGTGTGAGAATAAGAGGTCCCTGGGGAGGGAGATGCTCTAAATGTCAGNATCACAAGACTGATGGGAANGGTCTGNGGTNAACACTCTGAGGGACTGAANTTTCACANTGAACCCAGAGACTTCACCACACTCCCTGGTACTCTGTCTCCTGGTGGGACAAGGACATGGGTCTGGGAGACTGAGAGATCCCTTAGCCAAGAGATGACTTTTTTGTTCTAACATGACAGATGCTTCTGTGAAGGACCCACAACCTGAGGAAACTGTAGAGCTGGACAGTTGGGTGAGACTGCTGCCCCATTCAGTGATAAGAGCTTGTGGACCGATTTGGTCCAGTACTCCTTCTTTGTGCCAGTATCAGGCACAGCTGATCCTGCCACTCTGGAAGAACTTGCCCCTATGAACTATGATTTCTTCTTCTTGGTTTCACTATGACTATGTGACCTTACTCTTCTGTCTCATTTCTGAATGTGTGTCATTTGTCTGTTTCTTAGCATGTGTCTAAAGACTCAGAAGAACATATAAGTCACTGAGCCCTCATCCCTCAAGATCCTCATATACTCATTCATCCTGTCATCCACAGAGAGCTTCTTCATTTTTAAGCTTGAGAACAGTTTTATTAGTGTTTAAAAGAAAAAAACAACAACAAAGGTAACCTGTAAATCTCAGCAGATGCCTGGAGAAGAAACGAAAATGGAAGAGAGAAATGTAGGGAAAGCCATGTCTGAGTAGAGCTAGGATAATGATCAACTATGTGATTGCTGATAGCCACAAGGCAGGGAGGGAAGGTTTAGAAAAACAGCAAGGAATTCCAAAGTGCTGGGAAATATGTGCTTAGTATAGATATACAAAGAAATAATGGAAACATTATGCAGTAGCTCAGAAAAGTAGGCACATTTACAAAACTATGACTTGCAGCACTATAAGCTACCACGTAGAGCATCTTCTTGTTCTAGCTTTCCTTAAGGGCTGCAAACACATCAAGTAGCAGAGCTCCTAACCCACTCTAAGCTCACCTCAATGCTAGGGAATGAGATGTGTATAACTGAAGAGTATTTATGGTGTGGTGTGCTATTAGGGAAAAGGAAACAGAGAAAAGGCATATAGTACATGAGGCACACAGGGCTAGTGTGAATCACAAAGGAAGACTCTTACTAGGTATATTGTGAGGAGACGCCTCAAGAGGTCTACCTAGACACCTAATTAACCAGTACAAACAGGCAGAAAATATAAAAGGTTCAAAGATCCTCACACAGGAAGATGAGAATGCTACTGGATCTGAGAAAGCAGGAGTCAGTGTGAGGATAAAAGGCCAGAACTATGGGAAGGACACTTGGAGACTCCCCAAGGCCTCAGGAAGTTTCTGAAGGCTCCATTAGTAATGATATAATGTGAATTAAATATCTAAAAGGTTTCTTTGTCTGAAGGAGATCCTGAATGGAACTAGGAGTCACTTTATCCATCTCATTGTCTCCTTGCTGTAGAACCCACCTGATGAAGAACCCCGGAGAATTGTGTATGCTCAGGTGAAACCTTCCAAGATTCATAAAGCAGGGATTTCCTCTCCTTCCTCACTGTCAGGAAAAGTACTGGACATGAAGAACAATCAATCAGGAGACAACAGAGAGATGTACCCTCAGGTAGGTTCTGCTCATCCCAGCTCCATAAGTTTCCAGTGCCAAGCACATATCTTCCTCTAACTCTGTTCCACTCCAGGCTACTACATCTAAGGAGTCCCAGGATGTGGCCTATGCCCAGCTATGTAAAAGGACACCAGAATAGGACAATAGCTGAAACCAATAAGAAGCCATAACAGAAAGAAGACTCTGACCCCACATTCCATGGACAGAAACTAGGAGACATCTGAGATAATATTTGTTCCTAGTGCATTCTGTATAATGAATGTCAGCTACCATGCATACCTCATGTATCATCAGGAGACTCTCAGAACTTTGAGGACCCTCTTGATTCTTTGGTCAGAGATAACTAATGTCCTTACATTTTGTAAATAAAGCCAAATCCTTCTCAATAAACAATTAGTGAAATGAGAAAAAGCTGAAATGAGAAAATGTGACTTGAATGGCAATGTAACCAGGACACATTGATCTATGAAACTTGAACATTCAGAACTATGAATAAATACAGAAGCAAGAAAATGTCTACAAAATCAGTAGCCTCGTATATAATAATGATAATACAGAATGTTAAAGCCAGGCTATCCCAAATGAAAGCATGGGGGTGAAAATGGAAATTTAAGAGAAACCACTGGCCCTGCGTGATGGTCAGTCATCCTAGATAACCAGGAGGCACCAAGAGAAGGCCTTATCTATCACTTTTGAAACCCTTGGGTTCATTCCNAGCANAGACAGAGACAGAGACAAAGGGAGAGATGGGGGAGAAGGAGAGGGAGAGAGTCTGTGGTACTACTCATACGTACCCTAAGATGTGTGGTCTTCAACTAGAGTATGGTCAACTTGCCAGGACTCACATGCTTAAAGAAAACTGACTTTCCCTCTCCCAGAAGTCATCAATTACCAACAGCTNCTCAGTTAGGGNTNGACTTCATGTCCATCTCCCCTCTCNATGCTGGGATCTGGCTTGACTTGAGCTTATGCAGGTCTTGTGCATGNTGTCATAACCACTGCAGCTTCCCTGCNATGTCTGGNAAATACTATTTCCTTGTAGTCATCCACTGTCTTTGGCTCTTTCATCTTTCTGTGTCCTCTTCTGCAATGATNTCTGACCCATGGGTTNAGGGGNTGTGACTTTTCTGCCCCTAGCAGGTATCAACTTCCAACAGCTCCTTGGCTAGATCTGAGGCNTTATGAGCCCCTTNGNTCTCCATNCTGGAGTCCNGACTGGCTTCACCTTCTGCAGNTCTTNTGNCAGTGGCTCACAGCTACTGTGAGTGAATGGNTGAAATATCCCAGTTACATCCAAAAGACACTACTTCACATCACAGAAACATTGACAGTCCTGTAGCTGTTACAAGCCTCCCTTGTCTTCCACGATGTTACTGCATGCATATATGTGTAGACATATACATATATGTTTCAAAGTATAACCTTCTCAGTCCATATGTTATTTGTATGCATGTTTTCAAGCCTGACCATTAGGTATTAGATAACCATTTGGTGTGATTTTCCCTGGTGTAGACAATTTCTCCCACTCTCAGCATTCCTCAGTTGCCTATAGTTATTTTGTGTGTGTGTGTGTGTGTGTATGTGTATATGTGTGTCTGTGTGTCTAGGGATGAGTCTTCATGGGTTTTTCTCCTATTACTTTGTTAAGGTAATGTTTAGGAAATCATGTTAGTGAGACTTTATGGCTGTAGATTCTGACATTGTTAGGAGGCACAATCTCACAGCAAATGCACTTATCTCACTCTTACAATATTTCCACCTCCCTTCTTCAATATTCCATGAGCCTTAAGTGTATATAAAATGATCAAAATTGAAAATGTTTCATTGCCTTTGGTTGTGTACCTATTGGTTACTCCACCAGGCTCAAATCCAATAAACACACATACGGTCATAGTTAAATTGAGTGGATCACAACAAAATCAAAAGTTATGAATCTGGAAAAGGACTTTTAGGAATGGCAGTCCAAAGAAAGTCCAACAAGAAAATACTGTCACATTTAGTGGCCAATGTGGGACATCAAATTTAGTTGGACTTTCTTTGGCCCACCAGCCCCCAAATAATGACAAAGGGACTTATTATTAATTATGAAAGCTTGGCCTTGAACTTAGGCTTGTTCCCAACTATCTCTTATGACATAAAATAACCTGCTTCTATTAATCTACATTCTGCCACATGGCTATTTACCTCTCCTCCATTGTGTACATCTGACTCCCTCTGTGTCTTGATGGCATGTCTCACATGCCTAGATTCAACCAACAGAGTTCCTTGTTCTGCCCAGAAGTCCCTCCTAACCTCTCTTGCCTAGCTATTGGCTGTTCAGCTTTTTATTAAACCAATCACAGTGACACTTCTTCACGCAGCGTGATAAAATATCCTACAACATTTCCCCCCTTTGTCTAAATAAAAATGAAAGGTTTTAACTCTAATACAGTAAAACTATACAATAAGAACAGATATCAGGCAGTCAACAAGAACAATTTTTTTGTATCAGAGGAATCCTGTATATTCCTTGGCTCTTTAAAAGAAATTTATATTGCACAGGAGTCACTCATAAGCATTACATAAATAGTAGGGGACAAAATAAAATCCACCCATACTCATATTCATTGGACTTCTCCTGACATTTCTGTCAATAGTGTTTTGTTATCACAGAGTTTGTGCTTTAAATGGACTTATATTTCTCCTAATTCAATTCAATTTTTAATCACATTGTTCTGTCTGGTAAACCACTGTCTTTGGAAATGCTACTTATACTGTCCTTCCTGTGGGTTGTAAA
>LZPO01027512.1:95943-127249 GCA_001675575.1 Neotoma lepida | reverse complement strand
CATTATCATACCGAGTCTCTAACCTCCCTCCCATACCCATACATTTTACCCCAATATTTGCATGTTTGACACTTATTGCATCTATTTGCATTGGTTCAGTCCATCTGCCTTTAAAAAATAATTATATACATATAAAAATTTTATGTAGCAACTGACTTCATCATGAAATATTTATATGTATACCTAATGTATATTTTATATTTGTTTTTAAACATTTTTCATTTTTGAATCTAAAATATAATTACATTATTTTATGGTCTCTTTTTACTTGTTGTTACACAGACACACACACACACACACACACACACACACACACACACACACACACACACAGGTAACTATCATCTTTATCCTATTAGTCTCTGTTGTTCCTCAACTTCCACTATCCCATTTATTTTCCTAATTTATCTTTTTTCTACTTCCATTAATTTTCCTTTTTTTGGTAAGTCAATGGATTTAATTAGAGTTACTTATTATTTTGTTTTTATTAGCATACAAAGTGATTGACTTTCTAATAACATCCTCATATAGATCATTTTGTTCATCCTCTTCCCACTTTCTTCCCTTGTACCACCTTCCATTTGTCCTTCCCTACCTCCTCAATTCTTCTTCCATGTCATATGCTTCCCACCTCTTTCCCAGTCCCTCTCTGTTAAGCTCTTTCCCTTTCTAACNGTCACTTCCTAACTCTATTACCTATAATTTCCCCCCAATCTTATGTACATTAAAAACCTAGAATCAGATTTCATTCTAAGGTATTCACTTTGTTTTGTCTCTTTCAGTATATCTGTGTTAATATGTCTTTTCAAGTCATGGAGTGTTCCATGAATGTGTTTGCTTCCCTTAATCCACAATGCTCTTGCCTCTCTTGATTCTCTTAGTGTGTGCACTGCTCAAATGTGATGATCTGCCTCCCTAGCTCGGTTTGAAATATCCAACATCTGTCATTAATTCTTCCTATTTACTTTCAAGTCTTCCATTTAGGCTTGTGATTTTTTTGACGTTTTTCTCTTGCCACACATACTGTGATTTCTATTTCCTCAGCCCTTTCTATCTCTGATTCTTTATCTCAGTTCCCCTTCTCTCACTCACTGTGGGTGTGCATGTTTCCATGTTTCTATTATTTGTGTCTGCTTATCCCTGGGTACACCTCTCTAGGATGTTTTCTTCAGCAAACTTAGAGTGTCTAAATAACCTTAAACATGAGCTGAAAATGACTTGGAGTATTTGAGAATCTAAAATGATTGGTGCTCTACTCAATTACCCAAGAATGATGGGTCAAAAACAGGAAATGAGGAGCTGTCAAACAAGACAGAAAAACTATGTGTGCCATCTGTAACCAGTCTTCAGGACTCCTGAGGAACCANCCCCACTCAGAACTCAAACTCAGGTCAGACACATTATAACCAGGAAAGAATATTCTCCATATACTGAATGACCAATAACTCTGGAAATGTAATCATAACCAAGTTAGGTGTTTATGTTCTAGTTGCAATTGTTCTGGAACTGGAAGGTGTACCTATTTCAATATTTTTCCCATGATGGGACCATTGATCAATCTCTACTGAGTATTCCTACTGTGAGGGAAAACAGATAAAAATTAGACAAATAAAAAGCTAAGCTCTGGGACAGCCAAAGCACAGCTCATGTAGCTGTGGCAGAGACTTGCCCACCATTCCTTAAAATTCAGATGTTACCTCAGATGCCTTTCCAAGCTTCATGCTTTCCCAGACCTGGACCTCTGAAAAGGCAGAGAGGGTCAGGAGGATTGTGAGTTCCTGCTAATCTCTTGATGAAAGGGCCGGCCTTGAATGGATGGGGTTGGCCTGGAAGCTGAGCAGCTGAAGAATCCATTTGGTCTACCCTGCTGAGACCTACCAAGATGTGTCCAGTAGAAAAGTTTCCTCTCTCTCTCTCTCTCTCTCTCTCTCTCTCTCTCTCTCTCTCTCTCTCTCTGTCTCTCTCCTCCTTTTTTATTTTGCTCTTCCTGAGAGGTTCCAAAATAGTATTGTATTCTGGCTTGCAAAATAACTGACAGGTATTTTCTCTCTCCCTTTATGGGCTCTTCATAGATTAGTTCCTATGCATATATATATATATATATATATTGTTCTGAATATTTTGTTAGTTTTACTTTGGATCTTAGGAAACAACATGATAATTGTGAAAAATACTGTGCCTCAAAGGACTGATTATAGCCCACGTTAAATCCACTCTCTCACTTATGATTGTGAATCTTTCAGTGAGGGGTCTGAGTTTCTTGAATACTNTTTCTATTTTTAAAANTANTGTTCTTACCTTCTCCAAGTATGGAGNCCTTCATGTTGGATGCCAGTTTNGGGTTTCNCTGCAAACCCTATGGCTGTCAGAGAAACCGTGAAGGACAAGAATGAAACCTGGTACAGCATGACTTATTTAGTCAGGTTAGTTCAAACTTCTGTAGCATAACACCAAGTGGTTTATTATGAGTATATTCAAACACAGTAAAATTTGGAAAAATGTTGCTTGATGTGATAAAATCCCTGGTTCACAAGGAGGAATAATTANATCAAAANTCAACTCAAAACTTAAAAATGTCATTTCTTCNCAGAAGACAGGCACTAGAGATAAGTTACATGCATTAGCTTAAGGGCCTAGGACAGGATATGGCATGGTCTTGATCATACATATANCTTAAAGGTCATTTAGGCTATGAGCCACTTCTGGTTCTGGTTGCAGAAGCATGGGATGGGCTCTAGCTATATAAATAATTTAAGGGTCATNTAGACTCTTAAGTATCCCTGGTCTTGATATAGCCTGGCCCTTTATAAAACACAAACTAACAGACTATTTACCATACCCAATCCCCAGCCTTCTGGGTGAAAACCAGGTCAGNCATCTTTTCTTTAAAAATACAACCNTGCATGCTTACCATTGTTGGTTTCTTTAGTAATCTGTGAGCTCAAGTACCTTTGTGGCCTCAACATGCAGTCACAAAGAAAAACTAAATGGAATATTTGCAGGAAAATTGAAGCAACTAGAAATCATTATGTTTATCAAAATAAGAGAGACTCAGAAAGTTAAATGCTGCATACTTTTATACATGGAAGATAGATTTTAAAAATGTTTGTATATTTATAATGTTTCATTAACTTTTTAGGTTACCATATAAAGTATTGGGTTTCATTATGGTGTCTATATATGTATGTATCATATCATGAGTTTGTTTGCTTGTGTGTGTGTGTGTGTGAGAGAGAGAGAGAGAGAGATTAAACAAAAAGATCGTGAAAATGAAGGAAGAGATCTGAATATATTTTTCTTAATTTAAGGCAAATTTCATATGCATACATGGGTATTTTGATCATATTCAACACTCACTCCTCTCCCTACCTCTTCCCACACTCAAGAATGGGGGCCCCTGATGTTCCTCCTCCCTCAGTGCTGGAATGTTGACTGTCTTCATCTTGTGTATGTCTTATGCAGGCAAGTATAGCTGCTGTGAGTTCAGGAATGCCGAGGTCCTGTCATGTCCAGAGGCATCATTTTGCTTTCATCTTCCTAAATCTCTGGCTCATATAGTCCTTAATGCCATATCTTTTATTAGTATCTCTGAAGCATGCAGGGGTGGGTGTGATATAGAGAGGAAGAGAGCTTAAGGAGAGTGGAGAATAAAGAANAGTGAGTAACAGAATCCATGTAATAGGAAAGCAGAANATAGAACAAAAAAGGAGAAGAAAGAAAAGCAGCAGGATGAGGGGAGGTTGTTATCTAAACTCTTCCAAGAACAAATTCAGTCATTTCTCTGGAACTTCAGCCCAAGTGATCTAAAACACTGTATACAGACAAACAGCTGTCTTGGAACATCTATATTAACCCNTTAAAAGGCTGAGAACATCACAAAACAGAGGGCATTAAAAAGAACAAAACAGCCAGAGTATGTGAAAGGTGTTGTGAGACCTTGGCCTTGGCCTCTATACATGACATAGATATTAAACACACAAATTTCATAGCAGCTGTGGTTATGTAGTTGATCAATAAACATGAAGATGTAATTATTTCCATGGTATAGTGACTTCCTGGCCTTTGAGTATACAATAAAGAGCAGTGTATCTGAAACAAGTGGGGAAATTCATTTCTAAATACTTTATGCAATATTAAATAGTACTGTTATCTTGATTTTTGTGCCAATGTGATTTGTCATTTTCCTTGTCAACTTGCCACATTCTAGATGTACTTCAAAATAGTGTTGAAAAGACAGTGTATAAGTCAGGGAGAGTTGCCTATGGGAATATCTGGAGAAATTTTTTTCTGGTTTAGTTTAATTGGTGTGAGAATGTGACCACTCTAGGAAGTTGGAGTCATTCCCTAGGCAGGATAACCTGANATGTTCAACAGTTAAGAAAGCAAGTCGAGCATATGCATGCATCCTTGNTTTCTGTTTTCTAATTATGGATGTATTGTAACCAATTGTCTGTCCCCAGTGACTGTCTTTGTGACTCACCTACAATAATGGAACTGTGAGTCAAGTAAACCTTTCCTCTATTAAAAATAAAAATAAAAATGGCTAAAGACAGCAGTGCATGCCTGTATTCTCACTCAGCATTTGGTAGACTGAAGGAGGAAGAACTCAAGTTTACGGCCAGTCTGTGCTTCGTAAATGAGTTTNAGACTAACTGTAATACAAAATAAACCCTTCAAGGAAAAAATAAAAATAAATCTAAGATAAAAACAAAAAAGACTGAAATTTGAGAACCACTAGACATTGGTTTAAGGAAAAGCCTCCGTTCTCATCTGAAATATAAACTGATGGATTCTTGTTATTTTCTAAGAACTTACCCAAATGTAACTGAAAACTAAGTATTTCAAAAAGAAATGGTTCCTCTTTCCTATNTAATAACAGATGAAGAAATCCTGTGGTTGGGAACTGAAACCTCACACATCCTGTAGGTCTTACTCTCTCATCAGTATCTGTTGTTATGAAAGCACATGACCAGAAAGCTAACTGGGCTGAGGCTATATCAACATCACAGCCACAAAGGACACCACCTTCCTGTTTCTTGGTGAGTCCTGAAATGAAAGTGGATTAGCAAGGAAGATGGGACTCCTACAAAAACTAGACCCTCTCTTAACATGAAGACTATCTGATTTTTATGGCAGCCAAGGATAGCCTAACCTCCTTAGCACTCTGCNGAGGTGACTGTAACTGGGTCTCTGTTAGCTTAGTTGCCTCTAGTCAACCTATGACATACTGTCTGGTATTCATAGTAACTGCTGGGATTATGGACAGGAGAGAGTGAGAAACTGAAAACTTAAGGGTGATCTTCAAGACTGTGTTAATATTGGAAAAAAATACATGCTCACTTGTGACCATCTGCCCCCTTAGCNCTGTGTTGTATTAGCCAACATCTTCCATTGTTTATCCTTCAGTACTTTCAAATCTTCCATTAAGACTTAAGACTCTGAAATTTTTTCTTCCCACATGCCATTCTTACTGTTTCCTCAGCCCTTTCTATCTCCGTGTCTTTCTCTACATTCTCGTTGTCCCACTGTGTATGTGCATAATTCCNTGATCCTGCTTTAATTGTATCTGCAAGGATATGATACTGCTCAAAGACTCAAGAAAGTATCCATTTCTTTTTGCATTTCAGCTCCCGTAGGCCTTACACATTTCTTGGCACTTGGACCCTTCCTCCACTGTCAGAGTTAGCAATAGGGTGTCTCCCTCTGCCAATTACTGTATTTTTCCTTATTTCTTTGCATAAATCCTTGTGGTTCAACAAACCCAGGATAATTCAGAATAGTCCCCCATCCCAATGCCAACTTGTTAATACTTGAATTCCATCTTGTAACCTTATTGTTTCCTGATGTATTTAACACTCAGGGGGCCTTAGGTATTACAACTTGTATGTCCTTTGGGGATCATATTATGACACCATAGTATCCAACTCCCTGTGTTGAATATGCCTTTATCAAAGTTATTTGCGCGCATTACTGTTTTACNTATGTTGTACTGTGACTAAAACTCTTTCCCAAATTTCTAGGGTTGGGGGATTGGGGGAAGTGAACTGACCCTTGAAACATGGTCAATGACCTGAAATTATGATCTCCAGAGTGTCACTGTGTTCTGGAGATTCTTCAAGGGATTGTTTATTAAAATCATAACATCTGTTGGATCCTGCATATGCTTGNGTCACAAGTTCAAATAGAAAGCTCTTCTTTAATATTCTGTCTTAGAAATAATGGACAGGAGCCCCATGTTCTTTGTACATCTATAATATTTGAGAGTTACTATGAGAATCACAAGGAAGAATCACATGCTATCCCTGGAGAAGAACATGGCTTGGTCGGGCAGACAGTGAAGGCTTGTCATAAATTCCTGCAGAAAGAGGAATAGAGTGAAAGATCTAATGACTCCCCTTCATCCTTGTGCATTGATCCTCCTGTTTTCACTTCTTCTGGTCCTTTTCATAACAATTTTCTCTGAATTGAAGAATGCTTGACCAAAAATGGGAGGTAGAAAGGCCTAGGAATCTCAAGAGGTAAACAAATTTCACATGTCCTGGAAAGCTGAAATTTACAAGATTCACTATCACCCCTTCCTAGCTCTGTAGGTACAGTTAACAACTGGGCCTGCTGAGCACTACAAGGAGATTTCTCAGACCTGCTGAGCTGCCTGAAAATTGTTCAGAAAACTCTAGGGTTTCTGCTTTTACAACAAGCACCCAAGTTGAACTGTGCTTTCAATAATGCTTTTGAATCATCCCTTGCTTTTATAAGTAACTCCTTATCCATACTGCTCTTAGTAATCTCAATAAACTCATTGTTTCACAAAGTTGAATTTTATTGTAATCATCCATTGGTCTGTTGTAGATTTCCTTTCTTTAGGTGAGCAGATTTGGATGTGTTGTAATTCACCAAAAAAGTCTCACAACAGTGTTTTCAAATGGTGGGTGTGAAAGACTGTCAGTGTCCTCTAACTACCACATATACATGGTATATTTTTCTATGTTAAGATATGTTAGTTGAAATCTTTAAGTGGTTCATAATGAACTAGACTTGATCANGAAAAATTATTATCTAAAAAGAAATTACATCAGAGGAGTTTAAAGTAAGGTTCCTGTGAACTAAATGACAGATGGGATTTGATACTACCAAAAAAGTGGAAAATAAATACTCTTGATTCACACTCACAAACTCTAGAAATCTAAAAATGCATGGGTGAAAATTAAATTGAGAATATTCTCTTATCTATCAACTTCATTATGATAAATGATATGAAAACAAACATGAAAATGGATACTGGAGAGAAGAAAGATGTGTGAGAAAGTCAATAAATAGATAATTGAAAGATAAAGGATAATAAATACACAGATTATTGACAGACAGAGGGTTTGATCAATAGAATAAAGATGATATGACACTGATGATTAATTGATAGATAATTGCTCTGTAGTTAGGTTGAAAGATGATAGATAGATTGATAGATGATGATGATGATAAATAGATAGATGATAGATAGATGAATGATCAGTAGATATAGATAGACAAATAATAGATGATACAGTGATAGATACAACATACTTACAGATGGCGGTGATATACTTTACAGACAACCCAAAATTATGGGACACAATGAAGGCAGTTCAAAAAGGCAAAATCATAAAACTAACTACCTCAATAAAAATAGTTTAGAGGTAATATACAAAGAACTTCAGAGCACACCTGAAAGATTGGGAACAAAAAGAAAAACCACACAAAAAGGATTAGATGGCAAAAAATAATCAAACTCAGGGCTGAAATTAATACAATAGAAAAATAAATGAATACAAAGGATCAATGAAACAGAATTGGATATTTGAGAAAAACAGTAAGATTGACTAACACTTATCCAAATGAACTAAAAGGCATGGAGACAATATCCAAATTAACAAAATTAGAGTAAACACATGGACATGACAACAGACACAAAGGAAACATGTAGACTAATAAGGACATACTTTAACATCCAGTACTCCATCAAATTAGAAATTCCAAAAAGAATGTATAGCAAAATTATATAAAGAAGTCAAGAAACTAGACATCAACAAACCAAATAATGCAATTTAAAAATAGGGTGCAGATCTAAAAAGATTGATACAGGAATCTCAAGTGGCTGAAAAACACTTAAAGAAATACTCAACATCCTTAGCCATCAGGGAAATGCAAATAAAAACTACTTTGAGATTTCATCTCACACCTGTCAGAATAGCTAAGATCAATAACACAAGTGTCAGCTCATGCTGGCAATGTGGAATAAGGGGAACACTCTTCCATTGCTGATTGGCATGCAAAACTTCTACAGCCACTATGGAAATCACTATGACAGTCTCTCAGAAAATTCAGAATTGATTGACCTCAAGACCCAGATATACCACTCTTGGGCATATACCCAAAAGGAGATCAATCCTAGATGAATACATTTGCTCAACTATGTTCATAGTGGCTTTATTCATAATAGCCAGAAACTACAAAAACACTAGGTGTCCACCAACTAAAGAATGGATAAAGGAAATGTGGTACATTTACACAATGGAGTGTTACTCTGAAGTTTAAAAAAAAATTACATCATGAAATTTTCAGATAAATGGATGGAACTAAAAAAAAATATCCAGAGAAAGAAAGTCCAGACCCAGAATCTTTAGTTTTCTGTAGTGATATAGTATGTTCTCCAGTATACTGTGTCCCCCAATAAAATTTATCTGAGGATCAGAGGAAAAAGCCAGCCACTATAGTAAACATAGAAGTCAGGCAATGGTAGCACATGCCTTTAACCCTATCACTCGGGAGGCAGATATCCATCTGGATCTCTGTGAGTTCAANACCACACTGGGGAACAGAGCCAAGCTTGGTGATATACACGTTTAATCCCAGCACTAACCATAGAGGTCTGGAGGTCTGTACAGACAGACAAGAAGTGATAGAGCTAGCAGGAAGAGGAAGTGATGTAGCTGAACAGAGAGCAAATGAGTGTGCAGAACAGAAAGGCATATAGGTGTGGGTATACAGGAAGTAAGTCTCTTTGGAAGCTATGGAGTTGGTGAGGTAAGATTAGCTGTGGNTTTTCCTGTTCCTCTGAGCTCTCAGNCTTTAACCCCAATTTCTGGCTCCAGGTTTTTTATTTAATAAGACCATTTAAAATTCATCAACGGTTTTTTTTGTCAGANTGGAGNCCTCTGGCAGCTGATGGGAGAAGATGNAGAGATCCACGCCAGACATTAAGGAGAGAGAGCTCAGTTTGGAAGTCTCCATTGNGTCCCTCCNTTCAGAGCTTGGGGAACACCTCAAAAGAGGGGATGAAGAATTGTGAGAGTCAGAAAGGTCAAAGACACTAGGAGAGCCTGGCCCATGAAATCAACTAAGCAGGGTACATNGGGNCTCACAGAGACTGAAGCAACAATTACAGGGCCTGCATGAGTCTGTTAGGTCGTCTGCATATATGTTATAGTTGTTAGCCTGGCATTTGTGGGGACTCCTGACAGTGGTAGTGGGGCTGTCTGTGATTATTTTACCTGCTCTTAGGACCCTTTTCTTCCTACTGGGTTGCCTCATTCAGCCTTAATGTGAGGGTTTGTGCTGAGTATTGTTGTATCTTGTATGTGTTAGGTTGATAGCCTTGGAAGGTCTGCTTTTTTCTGAGGTGGGGAGATGGGAGAAGAGGAGATCTGGGGAAGAAGGGATGTGGGAAGGGAATAGAAGGTAGTGGAAGGAGGACAAACTGTGATCAGAATGTATTATGTGAGAGTGTGAGAGAAGAATAAATAAAATTTAAAAAGAGAAAGAAAAACCAAACGGATAATCTTCTCAATACATGCCATTTGCAAAAGAATAATCAAAATTAGATGAGCAATTTAAACAGACCTGAATTCCTTAGTGAAATGAAAGCAGTCATTAAAAGTCTCAAAAATCAAAACCAACAAAAGAAACAAACAAAACAAAACAAACAACAATAACAACAGGGAGCTGATGGTTTTACCACAAAACCATCTGTTTGGTTTGTGGTAATTCTGCTGAACATTTAAAACCAGTTATTATCAAGGCTCCTCAATTTATTCTACAAAATGGAAACAGAGGGATTATTGTGCAATTCATTTTCTGAGGTCACAGTTATCCTGATAATGGAACCATATAAAAACCAAAGAAAGCTAATTTCATGCCAATGTTATTTATGAAAATAGAGTGTAAAATTGTACAATAAAATACTTGCAAACTGAATCCAAAAACATACCAAAGACAGTCCACTAAATAATATAGACTATACCCCAGAGATGCAGGAATGAGTCAACATATGTAAATCGATAAATGTGATCCACCTCACAAACAAACACAAAAATCACATGATCATCTCATTAGATGCATAAAAGACCATTGACAAAATCCAATACCACTTNATCATAAAAGTCCTGGAGAGTTTAAGAAAAAAAAAAGGGGTCATACCTCAACATAATAAAGGCAGTTTAGACCGAGTCCACAGCCAACACCAATCTAAATGTAGGGAAATACAAAGCAATCCCACTAAAACTGGGAACAAGGCAAGCTTGTCCACTCTCTCCATATCTGGCTCATTTAGTACTTGAAGTCTTAGCTACAGAAATAAGACAGCTGAAAGAGGTAAAGGGGCTGCAAATTAGAAAGGAAGACATCAACACATCTGCATTTGCAAGTGATATGATAGGATATATAAGTGACCCTACATATTCCACAGGGAGATGCCTACAGCTGACCAACACTTTCAGCAAAGTATCTAGATACAAAATTAACTCAAAAAAATCAATAGTCCTCCTATATACAAATGACAAAGAGACTGAGAAACTAAGCAAGCAAACACACCTTTCACAATAGTTTCCAATAACATAAAATATCTCAGAGCATCTCTAACCAAGACTATATGATAAAAACATCAAGTCAATGAAAAAGACCTTAAAGAATATATTAAAATATGGAAAGAATTCCCATACTCACAGATTGGTAGAGGTAACAGTAAAAATGGCCATCCTACAAAAGTAATCTACAGATTCAAAGCTTCCCCAAACAAAATTCTAACACAACTTAACAAATATTTTTATAAAACAAATTTAGGATACATATGGAAGTACACATACACACAAAACAAAACAAATCAGGACAGCTAAAACAATCCTGAATAGTCAAAGAACTGCAGGAGGTATCACCATCTCCAATTTCAAGTTGTAACACACAGATATAGTAATAAAAATAACATGGTATTGGCACAAAGCAGATACAATGATCAATAGAATTGAACTGAAAACCCAAACATGAATCTACACACCTATGGACTGCTGATTTTTATTGATGAATCCAGAAACACACACTGGAAAAAAGACAGCATCTTTAGCAAATGATGCTACTCAGATTGGATGGATAACTATTTGGAAGAACCCAAACAGAGCCATATTTATCACCCTGGAAAAAAAACTCATCTCAANTTGATAGAAGATCTCAACATAAAACCAGAAACATTAAAGATGACAGAATAAANTATATTAAATAGCATTGAACTCATCTGCAAAGAAAAAGACTTTCTGAACAAAACAGCAGTAATGNAGGCACTAAGATCAACAACTAAGAAATGAGATTCAGAAAATTGAGAGGCTTCTGAACAGCAAATGGTACTGTCTATGTATTCACTCATAAGTGGATATTAGCTATAAAGTAAAGGATGATCATGATACAATCCAGACTCAGAGGGGCTAAGTAATAAAGAGGGCTCAAGGGAGATATGCATGGATCTCTTTGGGAAGGGAAAATAGAATAGATCTTGTGGTTGGAATAGGGCCAGGTAGGGATGGGAACAGGATCAGGTAGAGCGATGGAGGGAGAGAGTACTGGGAGAAATGGCTGGAATCGGGAGACATTTCAGGGGCAAGGAAGAAATCTAGTGTAATAGAAACTCCTAGGAATCTACAGTGGTGACCCCAGCTAAGACTCCTATTAATAGTGGATATAGAGCCCTAACTAGCCATCTTCTGTAAACAGGCAAGGCTTTCATCCAAAGGATTGAGACACCAACACAGCCTCAAAATCNTCAACCTACAATTTGTCCTGCCTGCAAGATGTGCTGGGATAAATGTGGTACAGAACTTGCAGGAGTGGCCAACCAATGACTAGTCAAACTTGAGAACCATCCCACAAGCAGGAGTCTACACCTGACATGGTCTAAAGGGCAAGGAACCAGAAGCTGGATAGTCAGAGACCTAGAATAGAACCAAACACGACCATCATAAAAGGAAATGAAATGATTCCTAGTGATATGCTGCTATACTTGTAGACCAGAGCCTAACGTAATTATCTTCAGAGAGGCTTCATCCAGCAACTGATGAGAGCAGATACAGATCCAAATTAGGTGGAGCTCTTGGAATTTCAGGGAAGAGAAGGCAGAAGAATTGTAGGAGCCAGAGGGATCAAGGACACCAAAAGAAAATGCCCCACATAATTAAATAAGCAGGGCTCATAGAGGTTCACAGAGATGAATTGATAGTCAGGGAGCCTAAATGGATCAGACCTAGGTCCTCTGCATATATGCTATGGTTGTATAGCTTGGTGTTCTTGTGCACACACAAAAGTGGAAGGAGAGGCTGTCTCTGACTCTTTTGCCTGTTTGGGGGATCCTTTTCTCATTCTGGGTTGCTTTGTCAAGCTCTAGTATGAGGGGATGTGCCTAGTCTTATTGCAACTTGATATGCAATGTTTGCTTATTATCCTGGCGAGGCCTGCCCTTTTCTGAAGGTAAACGGAGGAGGTGTGGATCTTGGGGAGAGCAGAAGTGCAGGGAGGGATTTGGAGGAAAGGAGGCTGGAGAAACTGATGTCAGGATGTAATATTTGAGAGAAGAATATTTTTTTAAAAAGGACCCCATCATTCAAACAAAGAATTGGAAAATATTTCCCTACCCTGTATTTAATAGAAGATTTGTATCCAAAATATATAATGAACCCAAAAACCTATCTATCAAGATAACAAATAACCTTATTTTAAAATGGGATACAATTATAAGCAGAATTCTCAGAAGAGTGGACTCAAATAGCTGAAAAACACTTAAAGAAGTGTTCAACATCCATAGCAATCAGGAAAATACAAATCAGAACTACTTTGAAATTTCATTTTACACCTGTCTTTGGGACTGGTGGCACTGATAGATTTTTCTGCCTAGTTTAACAGTTTTTCCATTTTTGTGGTTGACCCATTATTCATTCCAGAATATTATAACCTTGGGTCATTGAGCAATGTCTGTTATCTACAGTTCTCTATCAATCNGTGTCTGTTCTCTACAAATCCAAACTATTTTTCAGTCAATGTTGCAAAGCTATTCATATATTCTAAGATGGCTGAAGAAAAAAAAATCTTACAGAGGTTCCCTCAGGGATAAGCGTATACACATATGACAGAAATGTGGAAATATATACACACACAGTGAGTCAGAGGAGGGGAATTGAGAAAGACAGAGAGAGACTCAGAAACATAAAGGGCTGATGAAATGTAAAACATGACATGAGTGGGAGGAAAAACTGCAAAAGTTCAGAAGACAAAATGGAAGATTTGAAAGTAGAGATGAAGAAATACTAGCAGATGTTGGGTATTTCAAAACAGACCTAGGGTGGCAGATGAGAGATCACACTTGAGCAGTACACACTAAGAGGAACAAGAGAGAGAAGGTCATCATAGTTCTTTTTCAAGGGAAGCAACCACATTCATGGAACATTTTATCCATTAAAAAGAGAGATTAATGCAGGTATGTAAAAACAGAGGACAAAACTGAATAACTTAAAATGAAGTCAGACTCTAGATTTTTTAATATATGTAGAATGGGAGAGTTATAAATCACAAATTCAGAAATTGACTACTAGAAAGGGGAAGAGCTTAACAGAAAGGAATGGTGAAAGACATACGAAATGGAAGAGGAAATGAGGGCAAGGAGAATGACCAGTAAAGGGGTTACAAGGGAGAAGCATGGGAAGAAGATGAGCAGCATGAGCTGTATGAGGATGTCATAATGAGTACCAGTGCTTTGTATGCTAATTAAAGCAAATATGGGAGACCTGTCCTTTCTAAACAGAAATGGAGGAGCAGTAGATTGGGGTCTGAGAACAGAGTGGGGATGAGGAGAGGGACTAGAAGGAAAGGGGGTAGGGGAAACTGTGGTTGTGTTGTAAAATAAATAAATAAATACANTTATTAAAGGAGACAAGACAAAAGTGAAAAACTTGGAATGAAATTAGAATCTAGGTTTTTGTTATACATATAGAATCAGGAAGTTATGGGTAATGAAATTGGAAACTGACCATGGGAGGGGGGAAAGAGCTTAACAAAGAGAGATGGAGAAAGAAGAAGAAAACATAAGACATGGAAGAGGAAATAAAGTGGAGGGGAAGGACCAGCAGAAGGTGGTACAAAGAAGCAGAGTGTGAAGAGATGAACAAAATGAACAGCATGAAGATGCCTTAATGAAGTTCATTACATTGTATACTAATAAAGACAAAATAATAAATAACTCCAATTAGAAACATTGGTTTAAAAAATGAAAAATAAATGAAAGTAGTAGTAGTAGAAGAAGAAGAAGAAGAAGAAGAAGAAGAAGAAGAAGAAGAAGAAGAAGAAGAAGAAGAAGAAGAAGAAGAAGAATGGAATCAATGAAAGTTGGGAAGAAAGGAAAATAATAGGGCAAATATATTCAAGATTACATATATATGTATATGTGCATATATATATATAACAACAATTAAGGAAAAAAAGACCATGAGATTATGCTATTATATTTTAATTTCAAAAATTAAAAAATATTCTAAAAAAATGTAAATGTGTATTATGCAAATATTTGAACATTTCACAAGGAGGTCAATTGCTATATAAAATTAATATGTTAATGAAAAACGTACTTTAAAGTAGACAAACGGACTGAACCAATGTGAAAATACAAAAACATGGGATAAAATATATGGGTATAGGAATGAGGTTAGAGACTCAGTAAGATAATGTATAAGGAAAGTGGGAGAGGGAGACAGAGAGAAAGGAAGAGAGAGAGGAAGAGAGATGAGAAGGTAGAGAAGGAGAAGGAAAGTGGAAGAAAGAGAGAGAGACAGAGACAGACAGACAGACAGACAGACAGACAGACACACACACACACACACACAGAGAGAGAGAGAGAGAGAGAGAGAGAGAGAGAGAGAGAGAGAGAGAGATCACAAAAATGTAAGCAGGGAGAGGGAGCACTGAGGAGTGAATAAACACTGATAAGGAACTGCCCCTCTAAATGTGTCTTTTCTGCCAGGTTTATAAAAGAAACCTCTGTCAGCCCTGATGGTCCCTGTGGTGATGTCAGGAGAGAACATGTCCTTGTCCAGCATCTCAGACCATCAGTTTGACATGTTCNATATGTCCAGGGAAGAAGTGGCTCAGGGACATGGGCTGCCTTCAGTGCAGAGCCACAGTGGTTCGTTCCAGGCCAGCTTCCTTCTTGGTACTGTGATCCAGAAAGGGAACTAGAGATGCTATCACTCTTTCAGTAAATATTCTCATCTGTGGTCATCCCCAAGTAACCTATCATACTTTCTTGCTAAACATAAGAAAGTTTCACATGTATCTCATGTCTTGTGACTAACGAGATCCTAAAGCTATGTCTGAGAACCATCCTACTGATGGTGGAGTGAAAGTATCATAGGGATCTAAGGAAAAGAATGACTGTTGGGAGCAGGACAATTATCATTATTGCTTATACAATGCAGAATAGAAAATATAAATATAAATATAATATAATCCATATGCATATATATGACTTGATAGCATATTTTTCTTTAATTATTATTGCTACGTATATGTGTATACATGTAACAATATATAGAACAGTATATACATACATAAACACACAAAAATGGACTCAGCAGGTCATATATGCACATATGTTTATGCACACACAGACACACATATAACAATAATAATCAAATAAAGGAAGGCTGTGAACCTAGGAGTAGGGAGAATATGGGAAATCTTAGAGGAGGGATCCCTGGGAGTGGCTGGAGAAAAGAAAAAGATAAGGAAAGAGACATAGTTATCATTCAATTAAAGACATTTTTAAAATGAGAAGGAGTTTGAGAATGAGTATGACATTACAGAATTATAGACAGGAAGCCCCCCCCTCAAACACTCCTTAATTTGCCTGGTTGGGCACACTGTGACATCTATGTATTCAGCCAGACACTGAAAGGGCTTAGGAGAGAATCATAAAGATTGAGGTTCTGATCAAGTTGGGCAGAGTAGAGATAGTGTTTCACTCCTCATCCTCATTCATGTAGATGTCTCTACAATATTCCTATTATCTCATCATGTCTTGAAATCCAGGGACACAGTCACCTCCTCTAAGCAAACCATACAATAGCATCCTATAAGACTAAAGGCTCAGAACTAAGGGACAAAGTGAGTGCTGGTCAATGACCAAACTGAGAGGACTTTCCATAAGAGGAAGACAGACAGCATGATTGACTACCTATCTCTCCCTCCTCTGTCCCCTTCACTGTTCAATTTATCAAGAAAGCACCCTTTGTTCATAGAACCAGACTCTAAAACTAGTCAGCAAATGATTCCTCTTCTATATTGTGAAAAAAATAGGAACCAAATACTCCTGGGTTCATGTGCTGGATCAGCTTTCTCATGGCTCTATATTTTTAGCCTTGCCATTTCTCCTCTCTGATTCTCCAACTTGTCAACATCAGAAATTGTTTAGGTGTAGCATGCAACATGTAAGGACTATTCATCTCTCATTTCTACACCTGAGACCTCCCGCAAGTAGATAGGAGAGTAAATTTGACCTTCTTCCCAGGAACGTTGAAATGCCCATTCTAGCTCTGTTCCTCTTTTCTTCACCTTTTCCATTTGGGAGAATTTATTGTTTGGTTCAAAGATGCTGTAGATGTAGAAGTTTCAAATCAGATTAACTGAGCACTGATATCAATATCAGGTTAATACATTGAACCTCATGTCTTGAAGATTTCTGCTGCTGGCAAAAGGGAGGAGGCACTCATGCACAAATTACATGAAATAAGATTCATTTATAAGTAAGGATTTAGAGATGAAAATTAAGGATTTATGATGTTCATATTTGCCAAGTTTAAGGATGTTGTGGAATAGAATATTTGTTCAATTATGTAAAGATGTGTTGCTTTTGTCTATGCAGCATTTGTTTAACTATGGAAAGATGTGTTGCTGTTTCATCTTGCCTGCCTAAGGTACCTGATTGGTCTAATGAAAATATGAATACCTAATAGGTAGTCAGAGGAAGGATAGATGGGGATGGTGGGCAGAGAGAAAATGGGAGCCAACCAGCCAGCCAGGGACAAGCTAGAAAAGGGCCACCTAGTCAGGGGCCATCTTGACAACTGCCAGACAGCCAGGCATGGAAGAAGCAAGAAAGCTGGATACAAAGAATGAAATAAAGATAAAAATGGCTGAGGCAAAACATAGATGATGAGAAACAAATTAAGTTAAAATACCTAGTGGGACAAGTCTAAGCTAAGGCTGAGCATTTGTAAATAATTTATAAGTCTTCATGTCTTCATTTAGAGGATGGTAGTCCAAGAAAGCCTGCTACATAAGGAACCCTCCAGAATGACAATGAAGTTGAATCAGTACCTTCTTGCATCACAGTGCCTCCTTGTATCTGAAGGGCTTCTCATCTTATATTTTATACTCTGAAGCCAAAGAAATATCTAGCTAAAGCATAAGGCATTTTCTAGTGCAGACAGTAACAGAGCTCAAGGGATTCTGGAAAGATTCTCCTTACCTCCATTCACTACATGGATCACACATCTTAGATTTATTCTAAGAATTATATGCTATTAGGTATTCAGAGAAAACACAGATGACAAAGTCATCTAGACCTTTATTATATTTTTATTTTATTTTTGTTAGTTATTTGATTACAAGAAATGTGTGTTGATCACATTCATCCCCTGCCACAACTCCTCCAGACCTACTTACCCACTTTGTGTTCTATTTTTAATCCACAAAGTTCAATGTGTGATGTTCATATATCATGAATTTGAGACTTTCAGAGAATAAAATATAGGATGAGAAGCCCTTCAAATACAAGGAGGCACTGTGATGCAAGGTACTGATGGTCATTTTACGAGTGGCAATGCTCATAAAACTGACAGCCCCTCTCCTAGTAGCTATAATTTGTCTACACGTCCTTGGCTAGGGGTGGAACTTAATGTCCACCTCCCCTCTTCATGCTGGGATTTGTCAAGCTTTAAGCTTACACCAGTCTTGATGATGCACACACAACTGTTTGTTAAGTTCATTTATGCAACTTATCTGCTGTGTCCAAAATTCCTTGAATTTATCCACAGCCTCTTTCTGCCATCTCTTCTTCCATCTCTTCCACAATGATCAGTGAGCATGTAGAGAAGGAGATGTGATATAAACATCTCATTTAGGGTCAAGCATTCTATAGTCTCTACTTCTCTGCACCTTTGCCAGTTGTGGGTATCTGTATTAATCACAATCACTCAAAAATATAAGCTTCTCTGGTGAGAGCTGAGAAATGCATTGATATATGGGACTGACAATAATGACTTCATGAGAAGTCAGTTTAAAACNATGTCNNTTGANCAGAACAACAGTAGTAGGTTCTCTATCAAGATTCTTGTCTTAAAGAAATACTATATTAATTGTCCTTAAATCAATAAACATAAAGCAATTTATCAAAATGAGGATCCTAAGGTTGACCTTCTATTGGGTTCACATCTTCCCCCAGATAACCACAGGAACCTGTATATTCTGAGTTGACTTTCAGTGACCATGATGTTTGTTTCCTCATCATCCTCCTTTATTCTTTGTGCTCTGCCAAAAAGAGAGTCATCTAAGTAGTGTGTGGATCCAAGACTGAGGACTACAGGTGTATATTCTTCATTTACGGAAGGATATTTGGCCCAAGATGGGGTCACTGAAGCTCAGCTTTTTAGAAAGAACATAAGAGTCCCTGATCTTCTCCAAGCTCTCAGACTCTGCATCTTCATATTGCTAAGGATACACGAATATCAAGGAGAAGGTTTTATGAGAGAGAGGAGAGAGAAAGAGAGAAAGCTGAAAAGAGAATTACTAAGATGGACCATAGATGATATGGGGCTTTGAACATAGAGAGGCAGAACATCTGGCTCTATTTTGCGGCATTTAAGCAAACTTTAGTTTTACCATATCTCTCACTAATACACTGGATTGAGAATGAAAGTCCAGAGTGATTTCTAAGGTGTTTTAATTACTTTTGTTCCCCCAAAAAATGCAGCTACCATGGACTAAGAATCTGAGTGAAAAGAACTATGAACAGACAGGTAGGTCTTCCTGACCCCACCCTCTTCCAAAAAGTCCATGTTTCTTCATAATCGGTAAGGATATGTGCATACAAAGTCACTTAAAATGGACACCTTTAGAAGACCCAGAAAGTGAAAAGATGCAGGAGGTGACATGCACAGAATTTGATCAGAGGATCATCAAACAAAAATTGATCATACATGTTTCCCATGTGCTCAGGGGATTCTCCACAGATAGCAATGTTTACATGGAAGTCATAAAATGATAAGCTGACACCACNGATCATCTGCACCCAATGAGTTCTCCAAAAATAAAAGAACCAAAGAAGTCTTTGGTAAAGAAGTTAGGCCTTTCTCCGGCAGAAGTAATGGATGCAGTGAAACAGTTGCTGGAATCTGAAGACAGAGGTCTCTAACTTTGGGATCATCTTTCATTATTCTAATATGATTCTCAAAGTGGCTTTCCCTTGCTTACAAATGTTATGGTCCTCTCTACCCACTCAGCAGAAATCAAACTCTGTTGCTGAGTCCATGGGTCTCTTTTTCATTTTACTCATGTGGACCTCTACAACTTGACTAGCTTTAAATTCTAAACCTGCTTGAAGATGTAATTATGTTGAGGATCTCACAATCTCATGTAAATGAAAGGCTCACTCTTTTCATTAGTATATATTAGTAATATATAATGATGTTATATAAAATAATTGGTTTTATGACATATTCTTATATGTATAGGTGTTTTGATCATATTCACACCTAATAACCAACTCAAACTTGACTTTCTACCAGTCCTGCTGATATCCTTCCAGAAACCCACTCTTAATATGGGGCCTCAACATATGCTTTTCTGTGTACTCCAGATGCTGTTTGTGAAAGTATCTTCTCACCAGGAGCATATACATATTTCTTTAATATTTCTATGTAGACTTCCCTGCAATTAAAATTATGGTGATAGATGATAGATAGATAGATAGATAGATAGATAGATAGATAGATAGACGATATAAAAATAGATGAGAGTGATATACATAATAGTCATATTCAAACATATGGGACATACTGAAATAGAAAAAAATAAATTTGAAGAATCAATAAAATAAGCTTATTCATTGAGATTAACAAACCCTTATCTAAATTAACTAAAACACACAGAGAATATCCAAATTGAGAAATTACAAATAAATACAAGGACATAAAAACTGAGTAAATCCAGAGAATCCTAAGGACATAGTTTAAAAATCTGTACTAGACCAAATCAGAAAACCTAATTAAATGGATGATTTTCTTGAGATGTACCACTTACAAATGTTAAATCAAGATTAGATAAGCAATTTAAACAGATCTATAACCTCTAGTGAAATAGGACCAAACCAAACCAAAAAGAAAAAGCCCAAGATCAGATGGATTTAGAACAGAATTTTATGAGAATTTCAAAAAATATCTAATGCCAATATTCTACATGTTATTGCCCAAAATAAAGGGAATATTGTGAAGTACATTTTCTGAGGCCACAGTCACCCTGACAGCCAAACTAAATAAAAACCCAACAAAGAAAGAAAATTGTAGACCAATTTCCCTTATAAAAATAGAGTACAAAAATACTCAACAAAACACTTGCAAACTCCAAGAGATGCAGGGATGCTTCAACATATGTAAACCAATAAATATGATCTACCATATAAACAAACACAAAAACCACATGATTATCTCATTACGTGCAAAAGAGGCCATTGGGAAAACACAAAAACCCTTCACAATAAAAGTCCTGGGGATATAGGGGATAGAGGGGAAATATATTGATGTAATAAAGATTATTTATAGAAAGCCCATAGACAACACCTAAATGGAGAGAAAAGAAAAGCAATTCTAGTAAAGTTAGGAAAAAGAAAAATTTGTCCACTCTCTCCATACCTGTTCAATATAGTACTTAATGGCGTAGCTAGACCACTATTACAAATGAAGGACATCAAGGGGATACAAATTGAAGGGAAAAGTCAATGCATTTTTATTTGCAGATGATAAGTTAGGATACATAAGTGACCCAAAAAGTTCCACAGAGAAATGACTACAACTGTTAACAGTTTCAGCAAAGAAGCAGGATACAAAAACAAAACTTAATTGCCTTCTTATATACAAAAGACAATGGGCTAAAAAAAAGTAAGGGAAAGAATACATTTTGCAATAGCCCAAGTAAAATGAATTATCTTTGAGTATCTCTAACCAAGTGCATGTAAGACTTGTATGATATAAACATCAAGTCACTGAAGAAAGAAATTGAAGATGGAAAGAACTCCCGTGGATCAGTAGGAGTAACATTGTAAAAATGGACATCCTATCAAAATGGACATCCTATCAAAAGTAATCTACAAATACAATGCAATTCTCATTGAACCCAGAGCTCACCAAAATTGGAATCACATTTCCAACACAATTCTACACAGATCTTAAATGTACAATTGTCAGTTTCATATGTAAACACACAAAAAATATAACAGGATAGGAAAAACAATCGAACAGTTTAAAAAACTGCTTGAGGTCTCTCTATTCCCAATTTCAAGTTGTAATACAAAGCTATAGTAATAAATACAGCATGGTATTGGAACAAAGACAAACATATTTATCAGACATAAGTCTCCACACTTATGTACATTTGATCTTTGCTAAAGAAAGCTGGAAACACAGACTGGATAAAAGACAGCATCTTCAAGAAATGGTACTAGTCAAAATGAGTGGGTACATGTAGAAGAATGCAAACAGATCTATAATCATCATCTTGCACAAAACTAAACTCCAAATGGGTCAAAGATCTCAACATTATACCAGATACACTGAATCTGGTAGAATAGAATGTTGGGAATAGCCTTGAATGCATTGGCATAGGAAATGACTTTCCAAACAAAACACCAATAGCACCAATACTAGGATCAACAGTTAGTAAATGGAACCTCATGAAACTGAGAACCTTCAGCAAGGCAAGGGATATGATTATTCAGACAAGATGGCATCCTAGAGAATGGGAATGGATATTTACCAATTCATACACCTGAGAGAGGACTAATATCCAAACTATATAAAGAACTAAAAGAAAACTAGATATCAAGAATACAAATAACCATATTTTAAAATGGAGTATAGATATAAACAGAGAATTCTCAAAAGAGTTAACACAAATAGTTACACACACACACACACACAGAGAGAGAGAGAGAGAGAGTGAGAGAGAGAGAGAGAGAGAGATTTTCAACGTACTTTCTATTGCAGGGAAAGCCAAATCAAAATTAATTTAAGATTCCATCTTTTAACTGTCAGACTGTCTAAATTCAGTAGAACAGGTGACTCATATGAACTCACAGAAACTGGAGAGCAGCATGTCCAGGGCGTGAAATGGTGTTCTCCATATGTATATTACAGCTTCCAGTTTAGGGTTTGTAATGGTATTCCTGAGTGTACAAATCAGTGGGTCTCTGATTCTTGTGTTTTCCCTTAGGCTTTTTTCCACCTTTCCTTTGTCTGGTCCAACTCTGATGTGCTAGTTTTTGTTTTATCTTACTATATTTTATTTTGACATTTCATTATCCTTTTTGTTTTCTAAAGAGAGACAGAAAAGGAGTAGTTGCAGATATGAGGGGAGTTGAGGAGGAACTGTGAGGCATAGGGCAAAGGAAAACCATAATTTGGATATAGTGTGAGAGAAAAAAAATGCATTTTCAATAAAAAGAAAAAGACTACTAAAAATACAAATGTCATTATAAGGATGTTCTCCCACCTCCCCTTGGCAACTTGAAGCAACATTGGAGCTACTAGATAATTACCATTTTTGTACTAGGTAATTTATTTATTTATAATTAATGGGGGGTACTGTGAGGGAGGGTAAGGTAGAGGTGGGGTGCTTGTCAAAACACATGTGAGGTTAGTGGACCATTTTGCAGAGTTGATTCTTATCATCCAGCTTTAAGTAGGTTTCTGTGATGGATTCTTATGTCACCAGACTTTCATCGTAAAATTGTTTCAATCACTGAGCCATCTGCCCAACAGGTAAGTAATTATTTTTAAAACTAGTCATTGTGGACACATTGGACCACTTATCTTCAATAAGCATTAANAGGAAGCTATTTCAGTGCTTTCAGCATTTCTGTAGATGAAAGGTTGAGGCCTTGTTTAGCCTCTTCCTGACCAGCATGGCACAGTAACCNTAAGTGTGCAATAGTCACACACATATCTTAGTGTTAGATAACAGCTATCTAATTTGACTTAAGGTCTGCTCAAATACAAGAAAATATTGCATGGTTCTGGAAATCTAGCCAACTATACAGGGCAAGTGAGGTCATTTAACTTGGAGTAATCTACAACTGGCCCTTTATGAAATATGTGTAATTCCTAATTGCATTCTAATTATCTCAATATTTNTCCATGTATATACAAATGACTCTATTTCCCCTCATAAAAGAAAACAACAGCCTTCCATTTGCCTCAGAAAAACAGCATTACAAAAACTGAAACATAGAAATAATGGAATGGTTGATTGTGCTGCCAAACCATGGTTGATCCATCTACAAGACAATTCCTAGACCTAAGGCTCAGGTAGAATTGTGCAAGAAGGAGAAAAAAGATTGTAAGAACCTTGACCCCTCTGGCTCCCATAATTCTTCCTCCCCTCTTCCACATGATTTCCCAAGGTCCATCTAATGTTTAGCTGTGAGTCTCTTCATCTGTTTCCATCAGATACTGGATGAAGCCTCTCTGATGACAATTGGGCTACACAATGATGTATGAGTATAGCAGAATATCATTAGGAAACACTTCATTTATTTTAACCATTCATGTTTGTTTCTATACTAAATTTCTGGGCTTTCTAGCCTCTGGATCCTAGCCCTACAGGCAGTGTTAAGAGAGTGCTCCCTCTCATGCATGGGATTCAAGCTGGATGAGTCATTGGTTGGCCAATCCCATAATCCCATAATTTTTTACCACAGCATATCTTGTAGGAAGCACAAATTGTAGTTCAAAGGTTACCTCCACTGGAAGTCTTGCCTGGTTACAGGAGATGGACACTGCAGGCTCTGGATCTCCCATTACTAGGAGTCTTAGATAGTATCACCCTTGTAGACAACTGGGAGTTTCCATTACACTAGGATTCTAGCTTATTCCAGAGACACCCCTGTTTCCAGTTGTCTTTCCCAGCACTATCTTCCTCCAATCTCCCCCATTTGATTTCTCCTGTTCTCATGCCCATCATCCCATCCAGAACACTCCCCCCATCCACATGTGAGGTCTATTCTATTTCCCCTTAACAATGAGATTCATGTCCCCCTTGAGCTCTCTTTGTTACTTAGCTTATTTGGTTCTACGTATTGTGTCATGATTATCCTTTAATTTACAGCTAATATCTACCTATAAGGGAGTACATATCATTTTTGTTTTTCTTGGACTGGGTTATCTCACTCAGAATGAACCTTTCTAGTTCCATCCATTTGCTAGCAAATTTCATGTTTCATATATGCATATAATATATTTTGATCATATTCCATGCNGACTCATCTCCCTAACTCCTACCAGAAGCAGCCATCTTGGCAAATCTACATCAGCCTCTTCTAGGGCTCAGAAAACATCACAAAAGAGGAGGCACTGAAAAGAATGTGATAGCCAGAGAATGGGGAGGAGTGNAATGAGAAGNTAGCCACTGCACATGACACGGTTATTGCACACATGAACTCATAGGAACTGTGATTACCTAGTGGACCAATAAACATGATTATGCAACTCTCTCCAGGCTGTGTTGATTTAAGGTCCTACAGGCATATAATCAAGAGTGGTGTAGGTGGATAAAGTGGTTCCACATAGAATGCTAGGGAGGGTGAGTCCTGAATGGATGTGGCTGTCCTGGAATCTGGGCAGCTGCAAAGTCCATTTGGACCACTCTGCTGAGAACTGCCAAGATGTGTCCAGCAGAAAGTTTACACCCTCCTCCTCCTCCCTCCCTATCCTCTCTCTCTCTCTCTCTCTCTCTCTCTCTCTCTCTCTCTCTCTCTCTCTCTCTCTGTTTCCCTCCCTCCTTCTCACCTTTTTTATTTATTCTCCCTTAAAGGGTAGAAGAAAAATATTACTGTACTGTGGCTTGCAAAATAATTGGCAGGGATGTTATCTCCCTTTTATAAGCTCTCTATACACNGGTTACTATGTGAATAAAGTTGCACATTTATTATTCTGATTATTTTGGTACATTTACTTGAATCTTAGCAAACATCCAATAATTCTTCATAATTATTTGTCTCATATGAATGATCAGAACCCATGATAATTCTGCTCTCTCACTTATGCTCATGAAACCTTGCATGACAGGCCGGAGTATCATGAACCCCTAATTTCTATTTAAAGAAAGTATTCAAAATTTTTCTGAGGCCTTAGGCCTTCACATCATTTTCTAGCTGTGAGGATCCTTGTAAATGTTGTGGGTGGCAGAGAAATTAACCTCAAAGGCAATAAGGAAGCACAGTTCACCATGACTTAATTGTCCTGGCTGGTACAAACTTCTGGTATCGTGTCTAACACCAAGCAGTTTGTATTAAGCATATTGAAACATGGTACACTTTGAGAAAAAAAATGTCCTACTGTAATGCCATTCCCATAAATCAAAAGTCAACACAATGTACATGTCAATTCTTCCAAAATATAGNCTGTAGACATGTGANTTCTGTAGTAGTTAAATGGCCTAGGGAAGGAGTTTGTATGATCTCAGTCATACAAATAGATTAGAGGTCATTTGGNCTGTTAGCCATGTCTGGTCCTGGTTCTCNGAGCCTGAGGGAGCTTCTGGTTATATAGATAATGTAAGGGTCATCTAGACAATTACACATCTGTGGTCCTCATTGTGGGAGCTTGACATGGCCTGGACTTTCAGATAACATAGAGATCTTATAGACTATTAGCTACCTCTCATCCTGCTTGTGGNAGATTGAAATGATCTGACCCCTCAGATAATAGAGGTCACCAGACTATTAATCACATCTACTTAATTTTTANATTAGCTAACAAAGTATAGGGTTTCTTTATGTTATATTTATACATATATGTCATATTGCATGTGTTGTGAGAGAGAACCAATCCCATAATTTTTGTGATGATCCGTGAGACTTGTGGAGACATGTAATATAAAGAAGAAGGGAGAATAAACAGGGTATAGAATAAAGAATAGTGTGTAAGGAAAGCAGAAGAGAGAACAAACTTGAAGTAGAAAGGAAACCAGCAGGAGCAGTGTAGTGTGATATAAAATCTTCCAAGAAAAAATTCAGATATTTTAGACAAATCAGCCCAACCAATCTCAAACACTATATAGAGACTAACAGCCATCTTGGAACATCTACAGCAACCCTTTCCAAGACTCAGAGACCACCACAAAAGAGGGCCAGTGAAAAGANCATAAGAACTAGAAGGTANGAAGNAGTACAGTGAGAGGCTGGTCACTGAACATGACATGGCTATTATGCAAATAAAAGCACAGCAGCTGTAATTACCTAGTGGATCAACAAACATGAATGTCCAACAGTATCCATAGCGTGCTGACGACTAAAAGTCCTTNAGGTATATTCTCAAGAGAGGTGTAGCACTTGTTTCTAAATATTTTAGGCAATTGTAAATGTCANTATTNTCTTGGTATATCTGCTAGTGTGAAATTTAATTTAAAATGTCTACTTNCCAGAGTCTAGAATCACTTCTAGACAAAGTCTAAGAGTTGTATAAGTCACAGAGAATTTGCATATGAGCATGTCTGGGGGGAAATATTNCTGTTTAGTATAATTGGTGTGAAGAGANCTGCCCAATATTTANGGAGTGGCATCATTTCCTAAGTAGAATTTCTTTAAAACTTTAAGAGTGAAGTAAACAACTTGAGTAGAAGCATGAATTCCTTGACCTGACTTTTATTTGTGGATCCAATTTGACAAACTCTCTCTTGAGTGACAGTCCCTGTGATTCACCCACAATGGTGGAACTGCAAGTGAAACAAACCTTTCCTCCTTTAAAAATAAAAATAAAGATAAAAATGGTTACAGGCAAGTGTGGNAGTGAACACCTATATNACCAGAATTGGGCAGGATGGAANAGAATCAACTCAAGTTTGAGGTCAGTCACTGCTTCATGACTGAATTCTGGTNTGACCTAGGCTGCATAATATAGGCTGCCAGGAAAAATATAAAAAGAAATTTAAGATAAAAAGAGAGACAGGACTTTGAGCAACATTAGACATTTTTAGAAAAACTCTCCTTTCATGTTGGAAATATAAACAGAATGATTCCTTGTTTCTTCTGCAATTCCCCACATGACCAACTAAGTATTTTAAAAAGGAACTGCTTATTTTCCATTTGAAGTAACAAATATGGAAATGTGTGGTCAGTAACTGAGACTTCACACATCCTGTGGGTCCTACTATCTCACAAGTACCTGTTGTTTTGAATGCACACAGACAGAAAGCTAATTGGGCTGAAGCTATATCAGTATTTGTACCCACGAAAAACACCTTCCTATGTCCCAGTGAGTCCTTCGTGAAAGTGGGTTATCTAGGAAGACAGGGCTCCCACAAAAGCTAGACTGTCTCTTAACAGGAAAACTAACTTATTTTAGTGGCAGGCAAGGATAGTCTAATCTCCTTAGCATTCTGCCAATGTGACTGTAACTGTGTCTGAAGCTGTGGGGCTTGGTTGCCTCTCTTCAACCCATGACATACTACTGTCTGGGTTTCATGATGAATGAAAATTCTTGAGAGGAGATGGAGGGACTGAAACCTACATGGAAACCCTCAAGACTATGCTTATTTTGAAAAGAAAAATGTGTTGTGAATATACAGGAAAACATATGATAGTTAGAGCTATTTAAAAAATGATAGGCAGACAAAANGACAAACAGAAGTAAATAGATAATGGGTAGAAAAAGATGTGTGAGAATAGATGATTGAAATACAGATAAATAAATCACAAATACATAAATAATTGACANGAAGATCATTTGATTGATAGAATGAAGAGGATAGAAAAATAGATGATTGATAGTTAATAGGTATATATGTATGTGGACAGATAATAGATAGATGATAGATACATACATACATACATATATACATGGATACATACACACATAGATACATACATATATATGTAGGTATATACATAGATGCATAGAAAAATACATAGATGACAAGATAAATGATAGATAAATGATTGATTCATAGATGATATATAGATAATAGGTGCTAGAAAGGTAGATACAGTATGATTACAGATCACAGTGATATACATAATTGACATATCCAAACTTATAGGAGACACTGAAGATGGTCATCAAAGCACATAAATAAAAAAATTGCAGAAAAATAATACAACGATCTTAACAGGACACCAGAAATCTCTAGAACAAAAAGAAGAAATAATACCCAGAGGCATAGAAGGCAAGAAATAATCAAACTCATGGCTGCATTTAATAGAATAGAAACAAAATAAATACAAAGAATCAATAAAACAAGTTTATTCATCAAGAAAATCAATAAGATTAACAAACCCTTATCCAACTTAACAAAACCACAGGAAGAATATGTAAATTAAGAAATAAGACATTAACACGGGACATAAAAACAGACAAAGGTAGATCAAAGGAATCATAAGGGCATACTTTAAAAACCTGTACTGCACCAAATTGAAAATCTTAAAAAAAAAAAAACGGATAATTTTCTCTATACACATCACTTATAAAGGACAAAGTTTAAATGAAGATTAGATAAACAATTTAAGCAGACCTATAACCCCTAGAGAAATCAGAGCAGCCAATAAAACATCTCCCTAGCAAAAAGAAATAGATTAAGCCTAGAATTCTACTATAATTTCAACGAGTTAATGCCAATAATCCTCAAGTTATTCCACAAAATATAAAGAAAGGGTGTTTTCTGAGACTGCAGTTACTGTGATACACAAAAGAAGCTATGGTCCTTCAAGGCAATGGTAAAAGGGAGGAATTCTGTTAGCCTGGTATAAGAGCACACATCTATTAAATGATGTGTGAATATGTGCATGTGAGTTCTGGCACATGTAAGGGCAGAAGAGGGCATTGATTGGATGCCCTGGAGCTGGAGTCACAGGCAGTTGTGAGCCTCCTGCTGTGAGCATTGGGAACTGAAGTGAGGTCCTCTGTAAATTCAGAAGACACTCTTAATGTTTAAGTGATTTCTCTAGCCCTATACACTTACCATTCTTTACCAAAAGGGCCAGATATATGTTTATTATGTTGTGTTGTTTCACTTCATTGTTGAATGGTTGACATAGAAATAGCTGAGAATGTTTAATATGTACAATTTGACAAGTTGTTATTGCATATTTTCAGATATTTTTACTTTACAAGGCTCTTACCTGACTCTACAGCACTTGTTCTTTATTTCAGTAGGACATATACTATTCTGGAGAATGAACCTAGATAAGAAACATCAATATTCCTATGATGTATTTCTAGAAGATTCTGTCAGAGGACAAGCAGCTGCAAAAATCTGCAAAGGATTGGGAACATTAAAAACAGGACTGACTATTGGCCACAGAAATCCTAGGAGTGCAGTATGCATATGTAATATTTAGCATGTGCAATATTTTATTACATTGTTAGGCTTCTTTTCTTATGTATTATTCTACATTTCTAAACTTAAAATATTTATTAATATATTTTTTCAGATAAATTATAATTAAACCATTTTTTCTTTTCTTACTTCTCTCAATCTCTCATAAACAGCCATTTTCTTCTCACAAATTCATTTTTATTTTTAATTACCTTTAAATATCTGCATACATTCCTAATGTTATAAATACAACCAAATTAATGTGTATAATGTAATTTATATTTACATAATTTTAGGGCTCACTACATTTCCAGCAGATGCAATCTCACAGCAAACATCTCCCCCTGGTTATTACAATCTTTCTTTCCCTTCTTGCATGCGGTTGCCTGAGCCTTAGGTGCAGGACTTTTGTTGTAATATATCAGCTAGGCCTGAACACCTCATAATAATCTGTTCGCTCTATTTTTTTTGTTTTGAGATTTGTATTGTTGTTTCTTTGATGCTAGTCAAAGATGTCTTCCCTTCAGGTGTGAGAGCTACATTTCTATGTATCTACAAGGAAAATATTTAGATATTTAAAATGCAATTAGGGACCATACTTGTTTGAGTTTTGTTGCAATTAATAAGTNTGAAATTATTTGCATTCTTCAACATGCATCAATCCAGTTTGATCAAACCATTTGTTGAAGATACTGTCTTTTTTCCAGGGAATGTTTTGAGTTTCTTTAGCAAAGATCAGACATGCATAGATGTCTGGAATTATGTCTGGGGCTTCAATGTGACTCCACTGATGAACGTGTCTGTCTTTGTACCAATACTGTGCTGTGTTTATTAATAAAGGTCTATAGTATGACTTGAAGTTAGGAATGGTGAGACCTCCAGCAATTCTTTTATTGTTAATTGATAGTTTAACTATTCTGTTATTTTCTCCGTGTGTTTACATTAAAGCTGATATTGTCTTTTTAAGATCTGTGTAGCATTGTTTTGGAAAATGTAACTTCGGAGATGGTATTCTTTGGATTACTTCTGGTAGGGTGGTCATTTTTATTATGCTGTTCCAAATATATGAGAATGAGAGATTCTCCATCTTTTGATATTTCCTCACCTTCTTAAAACAAATTTCAAATAAAGCAAAAACTTACTTGCTTTGTTCAATTTTTTTTAAAAGTGGAATTTTATTATTCTAAATACCTACATGATTAAATAAGAAACAGAAAACTATAACCTAAAACTGGAATAATAGCAGTTTAATCATTTTTACTGACACATTAGGATTGCTCTTACAATATGAATAACAATTATTGGACATGCTGCATAGAACACCAGAGGAAGCACTGAATCTTGGATTTAAAAAGCAAAAGAACACATCAAAAGTTTTAGTATAATA
>LZPO01027512.1:53793-70401 GCA_001675575.1 Neotoma lepida | reverse complement strand
TTACATATCAACCTCAGATACCCCTCTCCTCCCTCCTCCTACCCCACCAGCTCCCCCCCTCAACACACCCTCTACCTTCTCCTCCAAGACAAGATTTCCCATGGAGAGTCTCCAGAGCCTGGCACACTCAGCCAAGGCAGGACAAGACCTCCCTGTGCTGAGACTGTGCCAGGTGTCCCACAACAGACACTGGGCTCCAAAAAGTCAGCCCCTGTACCAGGGATGGATATCAATCTCACTTCTTGGGGGCCCTCAAACACTATAAGCCAAACAAGTGTCTCAAGCTTCCAGAGGGCCCAGTTCAGCACCATGGGGGGATCCACAGTTATTGGTCCACAGTTTAATCATTTTCTTGCTGGCTTCATGATCTCAATGTCCCTTATTCATAGAATCTCTCCTCTCTTTCATCAGTTGGACTCCTGGAGCTCTGCCTGGTACTTGGCTGTGAATCTCTGCATCTGCTTCCATCTGTCTCTGGATGAGGGCTCATGGGGGCTTCTCAGCTGAGTCCATAGTTTATGCATCTCCACTAGTTTGGCTGGCCATCTCTGTACACATCATGATATCATAGTCCCTTGCTCATAGAGGGCCTCCTGTCTCCGATCAATTGGGCTCCTGGAGCTCTGCCTGGTGCCCAGCCATGGATCTCCACATCTGTCTCCATCAGTCACTAGATGAGGGCTCCATGGTGGCAGTTACAGTATTCATCCATGTGATCACTGGAGTAGGCCAGTTCAGGCACCCTATCAATTATTTCCAGTGGTCTAAGGTGGGTTCATCCCTGTGGACTCTCCGGGACTTCCCTAGCACTCTGTGGCCCATTTTCTAATTGGATTGTTAGATATTTTGATGTCTAGTTTTTTGAGTTCTTTATATATTTTGGAGATCAGCCCTTTGTCTAATGTGGGGTTAGTGAAGATCTTTTCCCATTCTGTAGGCTATCATTTTGTCTTACTGACCGTATCCTTTGCCTTACAAAAGCTTCTCAGTGTCAAGAGGTCCCATTTATTAATTGTTGCTCTCAGTGTGTGCTACGGGTATTATATTTAGGAAGCGGTCTCCTGTGCCAATGCACTCAAGAGTACTTCCTACTTTCCTTTCTATCAAGTTCAGTGTAGCTGGATTTATGTTGAGGTCTTTGATCCACTTGGACTTGAGTTTTGTGCATGGTGACAGATATGGATCTATTTGCAATCTTCTACATGTTGACATCCAGTTATGTCAGCACCATTTGTTGAAGATGCATTCTTTTTTTCCATTGTACAGTTTTGGGTTCTTTGTCAAAAATCAGGTGTTCACATATGTGTGGATTAATGTCAGAGTCTTCAATTCGATTCAATTGGTCCACATGTCGGTTTTTATGCCAGTACCAAGCTGTTTTGATTACTACAGCTTTATAATACAGCTTGAACTCAGGGATCATGATGCCTCCAGAGGCTGCTTTATTATACAGGGTTCTTTTAGCTATCCTGTGTTTTTTGTTTTCCATATGAAGTTGAGTATTGTTCTTTCCAAGTCTGTGAAGAATTGTGTTGTGATTTGGATGGAGATTGCATTGAATCTGTAGATTGCTTTTGGTAAGATTTCTAATTTTACTTTGTTGATTCTACCTATCCATGAGCATGGGAGATCTTTCCATTTTCTGAAATCTTCAAATTCTTTCTTCAGTGTCTTAACGTTCTTATCATACAGATCCTTCACTTGCATAGTTAGAGTTACCTAGAAGTACTTTATATTATTTGTGGCTATTGTAAAGGGATATGTTTCTCTGATTTCTCTCTCAGCCCATTTATCATTTGTATATAGGAGGGCTACTGACTTTTTTGAGTTAATCTTGTATCCTGCCACCTTACTGAAGGTGCTTATCAGCTGCAGGAGTTCCCTGATAGAATTTTTGGGGTCACTTATGTATACTATCATATTGTCTGCAAATAGTGAAAGTTTGACTTCTTCCTTTCCAATTTTGATCCCTTTGATCTCCATTTGTTGTCTTATTGCTCTAGCTAGAACTTCAAGTACTATATTGAATAAATATGGGAAGAGTGTACAGCCTTGTCTTGTTCCTGATTTTAGTGGAATCACTTTGAGTCTCTCTCCATTTAATTTGATGTTGGCTGTTGGCTTGCCGTAAATTGCCTTTATTATGCTTAGGTATGTTCCTTGTATTCCTGATCTCTCCAAGACCTTTATCATGAAGGAGTGTGGATTTTGTCAAAGGCTTTTTCAGCATCTAATGAGATGATCATGTGGTCTTTTTCTTTCAGTTTGTTTATATGGAAAGTTACATTGACAGACTTCCATATGTTGAACCATCCTTGCATCCCTGGGATGAAGCCTACTTGGTCATGGTGGATAATTTTTTTGATGTGTTCTTGGATTCGGTTTGCTAATATTTTGTTGAGTATTTTTGCATCAATGTTCATGAAGGAGATTGGTCTGTAATTCTCTTACTTTGTTACATCTTTGTGTGGTTTGGGTATCAGGGTGAGTGTAGCCTCATAAAAACAGTTTGGTAATGTTCCTTCTGTTTCTATTGTGTGGAACAATTTGAACAGTATTGGAATTAGATCTTCTTTGAAGATTATGTAGCTGTCTCTTATACACATCTAGATGTGTATAAGAGACCTCCTCTGTTATTGGTCCACAGTTCATGTATTTCCACCAGTTTGGCTGGCTTCATGATCTCAATGTCTCTTGTTTATTGAACCTCTCCTCTCTCCCATCAGTTGGACCCCTGGAGCTCTGCATGGTGCTCAGCCATGAATCTCGCATCTGCTTCCATCTGTCTCTGGATGAGGGCCCATCGGGGCTTCTCAGCCATGGGTCCATAGCTCATGCATCTCTGCTAGTTTGGTTGGCCATCTCTGCACACCCTCCCATCATGATCTCTTAGTCCCTTGCTCATAGAGGGCCCCCTGTCTCCCATTGATAGGGCTCCTGAGATCGGTTAAGTGTCCTCATCTGTCTCCATCACTCACTGGATAAGGGCTCCATGGTGGCAGGTAGGGTTTTCATCCCTGTGATCACTGGATCAGGTCAATTCAGGCACTCTATCAATTATTTCCAGTGGTCTAAGGGGGGTTCATCCCTGTGGACTCTCCTGGACTTCCCTAGCACTCTGTTTCTCCCTATTCCCGTGATTTCCCCATTTATTGTGTTATCTCCTTCCTTGCTCTCTCTCTCTGTCCCTGTTCCTGCTTGAACCTCCCACTCTTTTACACTTTCATCCTCCATCCCTTGCCCGCCATTTCCTCCTCCTCACTCCTAGTCAGCCCATAGAGATCGCATCCATTTCTCTCTCGCTGGGTGATCCATGCTTCCCTCCTAGGTTCCTCCCTGGAGCTGTAGGTTGCAGTCTGGTTAGCCCATGCTTCACATCTAGTATCCACCTATGAGTGAGTAATAATTTATTGAGCATTTTTGCATCAATGTTCATGAAGGAGATTGGTCTGTAATTCTCTTACTTTGTTACATCTTTGTGTGGTTTGGGTATCAGGGTGAGTGTAGCCTCATAAAAACAGTTTGGTAATGTTCCTTCTGTTTCTATTATGTGGAACAATTTGAAGAGTATTGGAATTAGCTCTTCTTTGAAGATCTGGTAGAATTCTGGTCCGGCGCTTTTTGTAGTTGGAAGACTTTTAATGACTGTTTCTATTTCCTTAGGGTTTGTTGGTCTATTTAAATAGTTTATATGGTCTTGATTTAAATTTGGTATGTGATACCTATCCAGAATATTGTCCATTTCTTTCAGATTTTCGAATTTTGTGGAGTACAGGTTTTAGAAGTATGACCTGATGATTCTCTGGATTTCCTCATTGTCTGTTGTTATGTCTCCCTTTTCCTTTCTGATTTTGTTAATTTGGATGCTCTCTCTCTGCATTTTAGTTAATTTACAAAGCGCTTTGTCTATCTTGTTGATTTTTTGAAAGAACCAACTCTTTGTTTCATTGATTTTTTTGTATTGTTCTCTTTGATTCTATCTCATTGATTTCAGCCCTCAATTTGATTATTTCCTGTTACCTCTTCTTCCTGGGTAAGTTTGTTTCTTTTTGTTCTAGAGCTTTCAGGTGTGCTGTTAATAAGCTAGTGTGAGATTTCTCCATCTTCTTTATGTGGGCATTTAGTGTTATGAATTTCCTCTCAACACTGCTTTCATTGTGTCCCATAAGTTTGGGTATGTTGTACTTTTGTTTTCATTGAATTCTAGGAAATTTTTGATTTCTTCCTTATTTCTTCCTTGACCCATTGGTGATTCATTTGGGCATTATTCAGTTTCCATGAGGTTGTGGGCTTTCTGTAATTTTTTGTTGTTGTAGAAATCTAACTTTAAGCCATGGTGGTCTCATAAAATGCATGTGGTTATTCCAATTTTTTGTACCTATTGAGATTTTTCTTTGTGACCTAGCATGTGGCCAATTTTAGAGAAAGTTCCATGAGATGCTGAAAAGAAGGTATATTCTTTTTATTAGAGTGGAATGTTCTATAGATATCTATTAAGTCCATTTGAGTCAGGACTTCATCTATCCAGTGGTAAGAGTGGGGTGTTGAAATCTCCCACTACTAGTGTGTGGGATTTGATGTGAGATTTAAGCTTTAGTAATGTTTCTTTTACAAATGTTGGTGCCCTTGTATTTGCGGCATAATATTCAGAATTGAGACTGCATCTTGGTGGATTTTCCCTGTGATGAATATGTAATGTACTTCCCGATCTCTTTTGATTGATTTTAGTTTGAAGTCTATTTTATTAGACATTAAGACAGCTACTCCAGCTTGTTTCTTAATTCCATTTGATTGGAAAGTCTTTTCCCAGCCTTTTACTCTGAGGTAGTGTCTGTCTTTGGAGTTAAGGTGTGTTTCTTGTATGAAGCAGAAGGATGGGTCCTGTTTTTGTATCCATTCTGTTAGTCTGTGTCTTTTTATAGGTGAATTGAGTCCATTGATGTTAAGGGATATTAATAACCAGTGATTGTTGATTCCTGTTATCTTTTGGTGGTGGTGGTGTGTGTAATTTCCTTCTTTGGAATTTACTGCTGTGGGATTATTTATTGCCTGTGTTTTCATGCCTGTACCTGACTTTCTTATGGTGCAATTTTCCTTCTAATGCTTTCTGTAGGGCTGGATTTGTGGATATGTATTGTTTCATTGTGGTTTTGTCTTGGAATGTCTTGTTCACTCCGTCTATGATTATCGAGAATTTTGCTGGTTATATTAGTCTAGGCTGGCATCCATGGTCTCTTAGTGTCTGCATAATGTCTGTCCAGGACCCTCTAGCTATCATAGTCTCCATTGAGAAGTCAGGTGTTATTCTGATGGATCTGCCTTTTTAAGTCACTTGTCCTTTTTCCTTTGCTGATATTAATATTCTTTCTTTATTCTGTATGTTTAGTGGTTTAATTATTATGTGGCGAGGGGACTTCTTTGGGGGTCTAGTCTATTTGGTGTCCTGTAAGCTTCATGTGTCTTTACAGGTACTTTCTTCTTGAAGTTGGGAAATTTTTCTTCTATAATTTTGTTAAATATATTTTCTGTGCCTTTGAGTTGGTATTCTTCTCCTTCTTCTATCCCTATTATTCTTAGGTTTGGCTTTTCCCAGATTTCCTGGACATTTTGTGTTATGACTTTTTTGGCTTTGGTGTTTTCTTTGACTGATGAATCTATTTCCTCTATTGTATCCTCTCCACCAGAGATTCTTTGTTCCAGCTCTTGTATTCTGCTGGTTATGCTTGTATCTGTGGTTCCTGTTCATTTACTCAGTTTTTCTATTTCCAGCATTCCCTCTGTTTGTGTCTTCTTCATTGTTTCTACTTCCCTTTTCAGGTCTTGAACTGCATCCTTCACCTGTCTAATTACTTTTTTGTAGTTTCCTTGGCTTTCTTTAAGGCATTTATTGATTTCTTCCAATATTTTGTTTGTCTTTATCTCATTTTCTTTATTCATTTCTTCCAATTTTTTTATGTTTTTTCCTCAATTTCTCTAAGGGAATTTTTCATTTCCTCTTTAATGGAATTTTTCATTTCCTCTTTGAAGGCCTCTAGCATCTTCATGAAGTTATTTTTAAGGTCACTTTCTTCTGTTTCTTCTACATTGTGTTGTTTGGGTCTTACTGTTGTAGAAGGGCTAGGTTCTGATGATGTCATATTGTTCTTTACGTTGTATGTATATTTGCACTAGTGTCTACCCATCTCTTCCTCCAATAAGTGCAATAGGTGCCTGTGTCTGAGTGAGCTGCTACTGGTTCAGTATGTGGTTCCTGTGTCTGTGTCTCTGGGGGACGCTCAGGGTCCAAACTTAGCTCTTGGTCTAATTGGAGCTGGCACATTCTATATCTCTAGGAGCTGTTCTTGGTCAATCCAAGCTAGCTGATTCTGTGACTCAAGGAGCCACTCTTAGTCTTATCAGGGATCTCGGTCCAGTGAGAGCTGGCAGATCTTGTGTTTCAGGAAGCCACTCTTGACCAATGAGTTTCGGCAGATTTTGAGTCTCAGGAAACCACTGTTGGTCCAATGTGAACTGGTAGATTTCTGGGTTCAGGAATCCACTCTTGATCCAATGAGAGCTGATAAATTTCATGTCTCAGGAAGTCACTCTTGGTCTAAGGAGATCTGATTTTGAGTCTCAGGAAGCCTCTGGGGTCACAGGGGGATGGGTAGAGGATGAGGCGTGGATTTGTAGATTGCAAGGTCTAATGGAGTCCTTTAGTGGGTGAGCCTGCTGGCAGGAATTTTCCCTGCTGGCCTGCAACTGGGACGAAGATGGTTGGGGGTTCCCAGGGACTGGTTATGTCCCAGGATCTGGTTCATAGAGGCAAAAAACTCTGGGTCTGGAAGAGTCAATCACCTCTTGGTCCAATGAGAGCTGATTTTAGTCTTAGGAAGCCTCTGAGGTCACGGGGGATGGGTAGGGGATGGGGCATGGGTTTTGTAGATTGCAGGTCAAATGGAGTCCTTTGGTGGGTGAGCCTGTCCCCAGGAATTTTCCCTGCTGGCCAACAACTGCAGCCCAGAGCAAGGCTATCAACTTAAGAACGGTGTGGAGATATGAGAAAGCTTGGAGGAAGGGTAGCTGAAAGAGACTGGAGAGAGGAAAGGGAGGGGAAAATGAAATAATTATATTTCAATTGAAAATATTTTGCAAAAAAATAAGGAATTTGAGACTTGGTATCAAATTACAAAATAACAGACAGGGAGCTTCCCAAACACTCTTTATATGACTTTGCACCAACACTGGGTTATCTATGTATATAGGCAGATATGAAAATGGGTCAGGACAGACTCATTAAGGATGAAGTTCATATCAGTTTAGGCAGAGCAGGGACATAGCAGCCCACCTGTCCTCTTTCTCAAATAGATCTTCCCACAGTATTCCTCTTGAATCATCACAACTTGAATTCCAAGGAGAAAGAAAACACCTAGCAGCAAACCACTAAATGTCATCCTATAACTCTAAAGGCTCAGCACTAAGAGGTGCAGTGTGTGGCAGTCACTGTCCACATTTAAAAATCTTTCTAAAAGTGGAAGGCAGACAGCCTCTTGATGACCTTTCTCCCTCTCCTGTCCCCTTCTCTATTTAACTAACCGAGAATTTGCACTTCTTTCACAGAGCCAGACTCCAAAACTAGTGAGTAATTAGTTCCTCTTCTTTATTGTAGAAACTTAGGAACCAAAAGCACTTTGGTTTATTTTTGTCTCAATTCCATTCTGGTTCAGTAATCTTAATATTGTTACCTCTGTTCTCTGATTCTTGAACCCTGCAACATTTTTGTTTAGGAGCAGTTTGGGAAATATAAGGACTGTTCATCTTTAATTTCTGTGCCTGAGACCTCCTATGAGAGAAAAAGAGAGTAAATTTTACTCCCTTTCCAGGATCAATGAAGTGCTCATTCTAGCTCTGTTCCTCCTGAAGAGGAGATGATGGGGCCTGCAAAATGAATCAAGCAAACAGAAAGATTTTTTTATAAAAAATACTTCTGACAGAATAGACTTTACACTTTTTCCATAAAAGAGAATGAAATATGTAGTTCAAAGGTGTTGTAGAAGGAGAAGATAAATCAGATTAACTGAGCACTGGTATCAATCTCAGATGGAGATACTGAACATGTGATTTTCACCTAGTGTCCTCCAGTTTTCGGCCAATGGTATAATGTAAATATATTCTTTGATGTGTGGACTTCTGCTGATCTATAGTCAATTTATTAGTAACAACACTCCTAAACCTGACTCTCCTCCAAATGGTTAGCAATTGCCTATAGTATCTTGGCTAGTGGTGGGAATTCATGTCCAACTCTACTTTCCATATTGAGGTTTTTCTCTAGCTTGAGCTTGCATGATCTTGGGCATGCAGTCACAACCTCTTGCGGAGTTCATGTATGCATCTGTCCTACTGTGTCCAGAGACACTTTCCCTGTAGTTACTCATATATATGTACATATGTGTGTGTGTTCCAGATATAGATACACAAATGTACGTGTGTATTAAAACACTATATTCATCAAGCTATGTATATAAAACATTAATATATGTATATATAAACACATATAACACATATAAAAATAATAATCAAAGAAAAGACTATCAAATTAAGAGTGTTGGATGGTATGGGAAGCTTCAAGGAAGGATACCTGGGAGGTGCTGGAGAGGTGAAAGGGAGAGTGAAGGGATATAATTATATATCAATTAAAAACTTTTTTAAAAAAACAAATGAATTTTGAGTGGGGCTATCAGATTACAAAATAATACAGGGAGCATCACAAACAATCCTGACCTTTCTTGGCCAGACACACCAGGACATGTTGTATACATACTGATTATAGAAAGTGGTCAAGAAAGGCTCATAATGGTTGAGGTTGGGATCAGTTAGGGAGAGTAGAGATGGAGCAACACTTTTGATTATCTCAATCATATAGATCTCTCCACAGTATTCCTATTGTCTCATCAAAACTTGAAATCGAAGGACAGAGTGCCATCTTCTAAGCAAACCACATAAAGGCATGCATCCTATGATGCTGACACTCAGAACTAAGGGGTGAAGTGGGTGCTGGTCACTAACCAAACTGAAAGGACTTTCCCTAAGAGGAAGACAGACAGCATCACTGACCACCTCTCTCTCCCTCTCCTGTTTCCATTACATAGCAAACTCATCCAGAAATTGCTCTTCATGCACAGAACCAGACTCTAAAACTAGTGAGTAAATTATTCCTCTTCTTTATTTAGAACTATAGATAAATAAATCTCTTGGGGTCATGTGCTGTGTCAGCTGCCTCACAGCTCTGTAATGTTTGCCTAGTCATCTCTCTTCTCTAATTCCAAAACTCTGCAATATCAGGAGTTATTGAGGGGCTGCATGGTATCCATAGGGACTGTAGATTCCTAATGTCTTCACCTGAGACCTCTGTAAGGGAACAGAAGGGGAAATTTTACTCCCTTCCAAATAACAGTGAAGGACTAATTCTACTCTATTCATCCTGGAGAGGGGGTGATTGGGGATGAAAAAGGATGGAAGCAAGCAGAAGAGAACAGATTATAGAAACACTATCTGTGGTGGAATGGCCTTCACTTCACTTTTTCCCTTTGGAAGAAGTTAATGGTTGGCTCAGTGGTGTTGTAGATATATTAATTCCATAGGAGATTAAATGAACACAGGTATGAATCTCAGGTTAAGACACTGAACACACGACCTTGACATTGTGTCCTGCCTTTTTTCTATCACTGTCGTAAGGCTGGTGAGATGGAAAACTTATGCACAAGTCACATGAAATAGAATTACTTACAAGGAAGCTGTAAGAGATAAAATTTGAGGTGTCAAGTTATTGGAGTCTGCAAAGGTTAAGGAATTTTGCAGAATGGCAATGGCATTGTATCAATACATTCCCCCTGCACAGTTCTTCATGGAAGATGAAAGACTGCCCATCCTGGATTTTTATACTCTTAAGCCATAGGAATATATAGCTAAACTATATGGCATTTACAGTGCAGGCAGTAACAGACCAGGCTATTCTGGAATGTTCTTCCTTACCTCTATTCACACCATATAGAGCACATGTTATATTTATTCTTATTCTTTCATTTGAGAAAATGCAGAACACATAGTCACATGACATATACCAACTAGATCCTTATTTCTTATTATTTGATTTGTATTAGTTTTTGAGAATTTCAAACAATGTGTTTTAACCATATACACCTGCTTACACATATCCTCCTGGACCTACCCACCCAATGTTGTTATCTTTTTTATCCATGAAGTTCATTTTGTGATGACCATATATTCATGAATGTGTGGCCTCTCACTGGAGCACGGTCAAATTACTTATCAAAAATATCCTGAAACTGACTCTCCCAACAGCCATCATGTGAGTATAGCCCCTTGACAAAGAGTGGGACTTCATGTCCACAGCCTCAGTGCATGCTGGGATTTGGTCTAGCTTGCCTATGTACTGATCTTGTGCATGCTGTCACATCTGCTTTTGAGGTCATACATTCAACTGCACTCTTGTGTCCAGGAGATACTATTTCTTTTTTGTTATCATAAGCCTCATACAGTCATTTTGATCCATCATTTTCACAATTAACACTGTGCCTTTGTAGAAGTAAATGCCAAGTAAATGTCCCATTAGAGCCAAGCATTCCACAGGCTTTTATTCTCTGCACTTTGGCTAGTTGGAGGTATTTGTATTGATCACCATATATTGCAAACATATACTTTCCAGCTGAGGGTTGAGAGATGCATTAATATGGGAATTCAAAGGAAAGTCATAGGAGCCAGTTGAATACTGTGTGCATTAAGTAGAATAAGAATAGTAGCTTCTTCATCAAGAATCTTGTCCTAAAGATTAATAGTTCATTAATTCTCCATCTGTAAATAAATGTTAGGCAATCTATTACTTGGATTCTAAGATTGTCATCTTATTTATTGCATTCATATGTTCCATCAGATAACCATGGGCTCCTGCATGTTCTGATTGGGCTGTCATTCTTCATGAAGGTTGTCCTCCTCATTTTCCTGATCCATTCTTGGTGCTTTGTGAAAAAGGAATGTATATCAGGAAGAAGGCAGTGAGTATCATCTGAGTAGCAGGAGAAACTGAACCTGGAGGAATATAGGTGTGTGGTCTTCATTTACTTGGCCTAGGACAGGCCACTGATGTGTGGCTTTACAGAGAGAACAGTTGAGCTCTTGTTCTTTCCTTCAGCTCTCAGACCAGTGACAAATTCTTCACTGTATACTCGCATTAAAAGCCGACTAGTATCTAGAAGAAGTTTAATGAAAGAGAGAGCATTAAAGACAGAACTAGTAGCATAGAGCAAGAATGTGATAGGGCTGGAACATATAGATACAGAACATCTGATTCTGCTGTGTGGAAGAAGGGGAACCTTGGGTTTTACCATATCTCTCATTAATACATTGGTATTTGAAATGAGCACGCAGAATTCCTTTCTTAGGTATTGTTAATTACTCCTCTCCTCTAAAACTGCAGCCATCAATGACCAAGAATCTGAAATGAAAAGAATATGGAAGGACTTTTTCCATTCAGGGTGGGTCCTATATTCCTTCATACTCCACAAGAATATGTGCACACAAAATCACTCAATGTTTACCTCTTTCTAGGATGCTGAAGGAAAATAAATGCAGAAGGTGAGATACACAGAATTTGATCAGTGGATCTTCAAACAGCAATTTATCAGACCCAGTGCCCAGCAGCCCAAGGAATTCTCCACAGACATCAGTGTGTACATGGGAGTTATGAAATGATAAGCTGAGATCAAAGATTGTCAGTAGCCTATGAGTTCTCAAAGAAAGCTCTCAGGAATTCTGTAAAGACCACAGCCCTTTCGGCAGCAGAAATGAATAGATGCAGTGAAACAATTGCTGGAATCATAGGACAGAGGTCTCTAACTTTGGGGCCATCTGTCATTATTCCAATATGGATCTGAATGTGGATTTCCTATACTTAAAAATGTTATGGTTCTCACTTTTCTTTTGGACAGAAATCAAACCATACTGTGAAATTAGACTTAAATTGTTAAAACTTGCTAAGGGTTCATTTTTGTAATTGCCTAGTCTTGAACAACTTTAAAAAGACTCTTTTTTCTGTTTCTGTAAAATAAAGCTTGCTTTGTACCAGATGACTATCTGTTTGCATGTAGATAGGATGTAACATTAAGTACTTTGCCTTTAAGATCCCCAGGTTGAGGTATCTGGGGGCTGCCTTTGGAAACCCCAATTCTCAGGTATATAGCTGTTGTCAATATATGAATAAAAGCCTCTGCTTTCTTAAAATATATTAATGATCAGACAAGTGAACCTCTGAATGACCCGGCACCCATAACACGAGGATCCAGTAAGTAATCCTAATAAACTCATTAGTTCAGTAAAGTAGACCTATCTGGGTCATTTATTGGATCTGTCATTGGTGCCCTATCTGGGATTAACAAATGTTTGCTCATGTTTTACCAGAAAGATTCACACAATCAGTATACACTACCAATCTTAAATATGGTGTTTATTGCTGTGATAAAACCCCATTACCAAAAGCTAATTGGGGTAAAGGGTTTCTTTGCCTTACATATCTTAAATAGCCCAGGCCACAATCCACTGAGGAAAGCCAAGGCAGGAACATGGATGAAAGAACTGAACCAGATGCAAGGAAGTTTCACCGCATACTTGAAGATTCTTCATGACTTGGTCAGCCTACATTACTCTGCAATTTATGATGACCTGCCAAGAAGTGACACTACCCACACTGGTCTAGGCATTCACACATTAAACACTAATCAAGAAAATGCCCAACAGACTCACCTATAGGCCAATCTGGTGGATGTGTTTTCTCGGTTGAGAGTCCCACTTTCCAAATGACTAGAGCTTATTTCAAATTGACAAAAAAAGTAGCAGGACACATCCATATGTTCTGTTTTACATTTTCTTTTTTTGATATATGTTAAAATGTATTTATTAAATCAAAAAGAAAAGCTGAGCTCTTCAACACACTGTCTTCTTATCCTATAACATACTGATTTGAGGATCACTCAACTAATGCATCTCCTAGAACCAGGCATCTAAGCCTTATGAAGTGCTTCATTTCCAACATGTCATTGAATAAAGAGATGTTGATGAATGATCCCAACTTATATGGCTGCTGTGAAATAATCTTTTTGTACACTGTGAAGATGCGTTGCTCTCATTGGTTTATTATAGAGCAAATTGTCCAATAGCTAGGCAGGAAGAAGTTAGGAGGGAGACCCAGACTGAGAGAACACTGGGAAGAAGGACAGAATCACCAGACAGACAGAGAGAAAGCAGGATGGGGAATTCAAAATAACAGTAACCAGGTCACTTAAAAGAATGTAGATTAAAAATATGGGTAAATTTAAGCAATAAGAAATAGTTAGAAACAAACCTAAGCTATCTGCTGAGGTTTCATAATTAGTAAGTCTCCATTTGGTTATATGGGAGTTGACTGGTGGGGCAGAAACTTCTCCCTGTACAGGGCAGATTGTGAGCATGATATAGCAAAAACTGTACAACCCAGTCTCATCTAAGTGTTGAGAATATAAGCTAGATCCCGGGTATGATGTTTCTAGTTGTATGCTCTTGGGTAATTTTCTGAGACTCGGGTTTTGTATCTATCATTTGGGGCCCATAACTTTTAACTGTGGTTATTGATGTGGGGAACATATTCATAGTACTGGATTTTTGAGCTATAGTAAGTAAGGTCCTTCTTCAAAGGACTTTGGGCAAAATATTGAAGCTTATTCAGGTTTTTAAATTAAGAGTAAATCTACACTAACCACTAGTGGCTCATAGCTGGACTTTATTTTCATAACTAGAAGTTTTCAATCACGCAAATCAAATAAGAAATCAGTGGTCAATCCATCCATTTATTTACTAGTATTAAGTACAAGTCACAGTAGGCTAACTTCTCAAAAACTGTGTTAAATCTAAGAGATTGAACAGAATAAAATTTTATTTATGACTCAGATATTATTTTGTTCAATGCGGATAGGAAGAAGTGGGATCTGCTCCATACAATCCTTTGATGACCAGAGGGATAAGAGGCACCATCATTTTATTTTATTATATTTATATAAATTTTTAATTTATTTTGCATACCAACCACAGTTTCCCCTCCTTCTCTCCTCCCAGTCCCCTGCAACTTCCCATCTACCCCTTGCCCTTCCGCTCCTCCTCTATATCCATTCAGAAAGGGGCAGGACTCCCACTGGTTTGAATAAAACATAGCACATCAAGTTGAGCCAGGACCAAGCTCCTCTCCTTTCATCAAGGCTCAGCAAAGTAATCCAGCATGGGAAATGGGTTCCCAAAATCCAGCTAAGCACCAGGGACAGTTCCTGGTTTTACTGCTAGAATCTTTACAAAGAGACCAAGCTATACAACTATCATACATATGCAGAGGGCCTAGGTCTGTCCCATGGAAGTTCCCTAATTGGTGGCAGAGTCCATGAGCTCACACCAGCTCAGGTCAGCTGTCTCTATGGGTTCCCCAGTCATGACCCCTCTGGCTCCAACAATTCCTCTTCCCTTTCTTCAACAAGTTTCCTGGAGCTCAGCCCAGTGCTTGGCTGTGGATCACTGTATCTGCTTCCATCAGTTATTAGATAGAGTATCTCTGATGACAATTAACAGCAGATGGCCAGGTCAGGCAACCTCTTCACTACTGCTAGGAGTCTTAGCTGTGGTTATCCTTGTGGATTCCTGGGGATTTCCCTGAAACCAGATTTCCCCATAACTCCAAAATGCCCCCTATTAATACTCTCCCCCTCTGTCCTGCCTCCTTCCTACCTCCAGCACTCAGCCCACCATACTCACTCCCTCAAATTCCCATCTCTCCATTCCTCCTCTCCCTTCCCCCAAGTTACCCAGGAGATCTCTTTTATTTCACCTTCCCAGGGATATCCAAGCATCCCTCTTTGGGCCCTCCTTGCTATCTAGCTTCCCTGGGGCTGTGGATTGTAGGTTCCTTATCCTATACTTTACTCCTAATATTCACTTATGAGTGAGTTTATACCATCTTTATCTTTCTGGATCTGGGTTACCTCACTCAGAATGATTTGTTCTAGTTCCATCCATTTGCCTGCAAATTTCATGATGTCATTGTTTTTTTGTTGTTGTTGTTTTGTTTTGTTTTGTTTTTTATCATTAACTAATACTCCATTTGAAGGGAAAATGGGCTGTCTAAAGAAACCCACCCTGACCCTAGTGCTCAGACCAAGGAAAGAAACACAGCCTGCATTTGGGACCTGAGCCAGAGAAATGAACACTTTATCCCCAAACCCAGAACTAAGGAAACATGCCCTGACTCTGAAACTAGTACCAAAATAACACTCTTGGTCCCTAGAATCAGAGTCAGTGATAGAATCAGAGTCAGTGAAAGATATGTGCCCTGGCCTTAGAATTAGTGAACAAAAGCCAAAAAAAGACCAATGAAAGAAACACAGTTTGGCCCTCACATCAGGGCCATCTTTGCCCCTAGCCCACAAAACTGACCAACCCCAGGGCAGGAAAAAATATAACCAATCCCTGTTGACCCTACCCCCTGGCCATCCTATATAAAGGGCCCTGCCTGGGCAGTTTTGAGCTGTTCTCTGCAATCTGGTAGAGACAGCTATACTCCTGGACTCCTTCCCAAATAAATCTCTTTCTCAAAAGAGTTTTGGGTATGAAGACCTTCATTTGCTGGACAGAAGATCTTTGCTGAGACATCCCATAGTGGATTGAGCAAAGAGGAGGTGAACAGAAGATCTTTGCTGGGACATCCCATAGTGGATTGTGCAAAGAGGAACTGAACAGAATATCTTTGCTGGGACATCCCATAGTGGATTGAGAAAAGGAGAGCTGAGTAACACTTAAGCCTGAGAAGCAGAGCACTGCTAGGAAGCCCTCTTAAGTGGGGGGTGAACAAAGCTCAGCTGCAGCGGCTTTCCAGGAGAGAAGCAGGATTGCTATATCCTGCGGGGAGATCATTTCCCACCACATCAGGTATAGTTGATTCTCCCGAACAGTCAGGATACCCTTCCCTGCAGAGCTGACCTGGCAGTTCCAGGCCTGACTCTCCTGAGGAGTCAGAATAATTTCTCTTCCAGTGCTGGGCTGACTCTTTGCAGCACCAGCTGTCAGAGCTGTTCCAACCAGCTCAAGGTGTCCAGGACACCTACAGGACAGAGCTGTTCTAAGCAGCTCGAGATTTCTGGGATACCTTGCCCTCCAGGGCTGGAATGACTCTTTGCAGCCCCAGACCACTGAGTTGCAACTTCGTTGCTTACATTCTTGGTGCCGAATTCCGGGACCAAGCTCACTTAGTTGCAACAAAGTACCTACACCATTGCATAAATGTACCACATTCTCTTTACCCATTTTTTGGTTGAGGGGATTCTAGGATGTTTCCAGGTTCTGGCTATTATGAAATGTGCTGCTATGAACATAGTTGAGCAAGTGTGTTTGTGGTACCATTGAGCATCCTTGGGTATATGCCCAAGAGCTGTATAACTGGGTCTTGAGGCAGATTGCTTCCAACTTTTTTTGAAACTTTTTTTTTATTATTAAAAAGATTTTCCACTCCTTTTACATATCAACCTCAGATCCCCCTCTCCTCCT